>RDPX01000047.1:2882183-2920564 GCA_003991215.1 Morbakka virulenta | reverse complement strand
GGCATAGCCCCACCACATGTGAGAAGGACATCTGCTTTTAATTGGGAATGATTAATACAAATCCCCGATGAGCGTCACCCGCTGCATGACCATGGTCCATCTCTAACGCGACTGAAGTCAAGACATAGCTTCCTGTCCATACCAGATGAAAATATTTCGTCTTCTCAATCTCAACGAGAAACCATGTGCAAGGCACTATGAGATGAATCACAAAACTCAACACCTTTTGAGAGCAGAAGTGTAGTACCCAAAGAACAATTTGTTACTGGCCACGATCGTGGCTTATGAACGTGGCGCAGTCCAAACCGGCTACGTACTAGTTTGATAGATGCAGATCTCTCATGAAACGAATGGGATTATCAACACCTAACACCTGCAGCTGTAATGCTACACAGACTATAGACCGCCTCCTACAGTGTCCAGACCCCCCAAATTGCAACTTTGCTGACTTAAAGGAGCCCACACGGCAATATCATGTGCCCACTACTGGGTAGAGACGCTGTAGCAAAGACACGAAAACGAATGAACGAGAGTCAATGACATGCCATTTTAAAAGTCTGCAAGTGACAAAAGGTTTTAAAAGTAGGAGAGTAGGGAAAAAAGCAGTTGACTTTCGAGTTGGAAACCAAATTTACCACTATAATTTCATACTTTATGATTTTTTTCTTTCCTTGTTCTCGTTATTTATTATTAAATCCTTGTCCACGTTTCCAATTGGAACCACGACTAGTTTTTTTTGTCAAGTCAAACGAAATACTACTGACATTTCCAAATGTGGTCATCAGAATCTTTGGCTACCTTTCGGGTTAATTTGTATCCCCCTCACCCAGAACCAAGATTGTTGACTGTGTGTCTTAATGGAAAACTTCACAGATAAGTAGCTTCAAGTATACAATTTGTTGTTTGCACAAAAATTTCTTGGTATTTAAACAAAAAAATGTTTTTGCTACTCATATACATGTCTTGTTGTTTTCTTTCACACTCAACTGACTATTTTTTTGGTCGGGACTTCCACATAAAATGCAAAACGTATTAAGCTATGTAGCAGGGAAACTTTTGATCTTGATTGCAATACGTCTTCTACTATGACTTTTTATTCAAACTTTCCTTCCCCAAGTCAGGACTTAAGTTTGACACTTATGGCATCTTTTTGCGTTTTTCCGTACGCTAAAGCGATATTCTATATATCACATTTGTATCTTCTTCGTTTTTCGGGCGATCCCTTCAGGGGCAGCCACAGTAAATCATATCCCTTCATTTGGTAAGGCCAGCAGCTTCCCCTCTTCTTGCTCCTATTTCCCTAATGTTCTATTCAATTGAGTCCATGTACCATCTCTTTGACCTTCCTCTCGTCCTCCTCCCGGGAAGATGCATCTCTAAGATTCTCTTCCCCAAGTAGTTCTCTTCCTTACGGATCACAGTTTCAAACCATCTCAATCTTGCCACTCTTTGCTTCTCTCCTAATCTTCTAACATGTGCTAGACTTCTTATGTATTTCTTTTAAATTTTTTCCAGGCGTGTGAAGCCAAGTGACCACCTCAGCATTCTCAATTCTGCCACTTCCAAGTAAGCTTAATGCCTCTTTGTTGTCGCCACTGTCTCGAGTTCATACAGCAGAGCTTGCCACACTGCCGTTTTGTGTACTTTGCCTTTCATATTTGGTGATAAATTTATGTCACATAGTACTCCGTTACCTTCCTCCAGACATTCCATCCTGCTTGTATTAGTTTCTTCCCTTCTCCATTGAATCCTCTGTCGCACTGCACTGTTGATTCCAGATACATAAAGTCTTCTGGTTTTTTTACATCTGTTCCTTGCATGCTTATATTGTCATCCTCTCTCTCAATACCAGATATTCTATTTATCGCCTTCTTACTTTCATTCCCCCTTTTTCTAGGGCATATTTTTACTTCTCCAGTTCTCCTTCAGTCTCATTTCTTGTCTTGCTGTACAGGACAATGTCATCAGCATTGTCTATGGTGCTTCTCTCCTGACTTCATCAGAGAGTTAACAACAATTGCAAATAGGAATGGGGCTAGAGCCAATCCCTGGTGAAGTCCGACCTTGACTTGGAACCAATCAGTCATCCCTGCATCACTTCTTATGGAGGTCTCACTGTCCTTGTACATGTCTTTTGCTTTGTATTTTATATCACATTTGTATATGTTACTGAAAACCACAAATTTAAAGGAGGGAATGGCTTTAAAAGCAGCAACCCATTCTGACCACATCTTTGTTAGCTTTTTTGAGTGATTCAAAACCACCTTTAAATATTTTGACCATCTTCACAATATTACTAAAAGGTGAAACAAGTAATTTGTACTTTGAGGAGAAAGCTCCTTCCCTACAATTTTCAAAGCATTCAATATGGGAGAAATTGGTAAAAAAAATTCAGTGAAACTTATTTGTCTCCCTTTGCCAATCAACTTTTGGAAGTCAGAAGTTCTAAAGTTCTTGTTTCAAGTAATTCCAACTCCCGTCTCCATAAAAGTAGATTTAACCTTCCAGTTTAATAATTTTTATTTATGATTCACGTGACTTATAGGTTTCATATCATGTTACTTGAATTAGACTCTTATTTATATCATTAGATAAATAAGTACAATGAGGCCTCAAGAGCCAAAAAAAGTGCAGCAAATTGCGTCTACAATGCAAAATAAAGTTGATTTTTTCTACCTTAATCTATGTGTTTTGTTCCTAACATTTACNCTTATTTGTCTCCCTTTGCCAATCAACTTTTGGAAGTCAGAAGTTCTAAAGTTCTTGTTTCAAGTAATTCCAACTCCCGACTCCATAAAAGTAGATTTAACCTTCCAGTTTAATAATTTTTATTTATGATTCACGTGACTTATAGGTCCCATATCATGTTACTTGAATTAGACTCTTATTTATATCATTAGATAAATAAGTACAATGAGGCCTCAAGAGCCAAAAAAAGTGCAGCAAATTGCGTCTACAATGCAAAATAAAGTTGATTTTTTCTACCTTAATCTATGTGTTTTGTTCCTAACATTTACATCAAAGCAAAGACTTTTATAGTTGTGTGGCTAGTCAAATTCTTAAGACGTCAAAGAAATACCATGCTCTTCTTTTTGAAAGTTAGGAGAGATTGGAAAGAAATTCAACACTACAGTCCAAGATATATTATAACTTGAACAAATACTTATTTGTAATGTTCCACATGTTCCTAAATAAACATTAGACCACTGCAAAGGGTAAATTTATCATCAATTGGGTATTGTTAAATGATAAACTCTTCTGACCTAACACAAAATTTAACTAATATTATGATATGTAGTTAAGCTTTGAAATTTGTAACCATGGCTTAAATTACAGAAAAAAGCAACAGTCGGAGTAAATAAATCTGTACTTGTTTCCTGTGCGATATAAAAATCAAGATTTTTCCCTAAAATAATGCTACCACCAACATCTACAAATGAGATTTTAGTGATTTTTTCCCTTGAGGTCTAATAACTTCTTGCAGCATCATTTTCAAAGAGCCGTCTCCTCCCATGTCTTTTTAGCCCCCTTGTGATGTTTTAAAAAGAGGTTGCAGTTCTTTAGCAAATGAAGAAAACGATTTTCTGTAATTTATTTCAAAAACGTTGGCTAGAAATATTCTAAAGGTATGACTTATGTAAAATAGTCTTAGAAATATTTAAATTGTTTGTTGTTATTTCTAAGAATGAAATGATTCATAGATTCGCACAGAAAAACTTTTGAATTCTGTTGAAATCCAAGCTAAATCTTTCAGACGACTTAATACATATTTTGTTGCAAACATTAAAAAACAAGAAAGAGTGCAAATGTCGGTAGGATTTCATTGGTAATATTTTGCAAAATAAAATATCTTTGAAGTTAAAATAAGTCTTCTTTAATTAAGATAAAGATACATGCATTCCGAAGGCCATTTTATTAAAAAGTTCTTCTCTTTTCCAAAAACAATAAAAAAAATGGTAATAACTTTCCCACTGCTTCCACATCTTTTTGTATTATTATCTTTCTACCAGAGGAAAAACGTTCCTGTGAAGTTCCTCTTGAAAGCAAGCTGGAACAACTAGTCTCAAGTTTCGAAAACCTTTCTCAATGTTCTTGCAATTCCCACCAACGTCATTTTCTCTATCAATTTGGTCCTGATCTTGATTCCTACTTTCTCTATGCACTGCTCTTCTTTCTTTGCTACACTTCCCGATGCACCAAGTACAACTGAAACGCAACTCACTTTTCAAAGGCGCCATAAACATGCAATTTTTGTTTATGTCTTGATAATATTATGATTATGGTGATAAAAAGTCTTTATTTCAGACATACGCATTTCAGTGTTACAAACACCATTGGCAATATGTATATTTTTCGCGTATATCCCTGAAATGAAAGAGAGGGTATACATTGTTAAGAAACTACATAAATCCATAAAATAGTTTATTTTCACATTATTTAGTAACAAGTTTCTTAGAAGGTGCTATGTTGTCAGCTTGACGGTATTCAATAGGCAAGTTGGTTTTTTATCTGCCATTGAACAAAAAATATATTTGGTATGCTGTAGTTATACTTTTGGAATGTATACCAAGCATTTTTTTTTCTTGTGATTTATATTGTGGTTTTATGCCGTAGAACATTTCACCATTCAAACTCTTCCTTTTTTAAACAACTGTATATACCTTTATTTCAAGTTGGTGTTTGTTTCTTGCCAGTTACTTTACCAATACGAGTAGCTAAAGATGGCAGTTTAGACATTGAGGTATCTGTAAGGTCTAGGTTGATTGGTTGTGCAGCTATAGATTTGATATGGAAACAGTAAACGTTAATGAGGGATTCTAGAAAAAGATCAAATTTCAGTGAACGGTGAAGACCTTAGCTAAAATTTTCTTGAAAACACGATAGAAATTGTTGTAAAATGATAACATACAGTTTCACATCTTAACTAGATATTTCCTATGAATCAAGTTTCTTTTATCGATAGCATCATAGAATAATGAGTTAATATTTGTACAAGAACTTCAATAGCTGCAGGAAGTGTAAAATGATAGTTGCAATTGATTTTGAAAAGGCTTATCTGTAGCTTACCTTGAAAGATATAGCGTATACTCATTATTTGCCGTATCCAGTGTGACGTTATAGATATTAAAATGAGAATTAATATAAAGGAAGCCGGTTACTTCTACTGTAAAGAGTAGAAAGCGGTGTTTAAAGGTTTCTTATACGAATATATTGGCCGCCTAAAAGAAGGGCGTTTCGAAAGAAAGACAAGGCTTTATCTGGTTAAGAGAGGTTAGATGGATTTTATTCAAACAGTTTCCTGAGACAAGAACGAAGGGAAAAAATAAAATATTTTAAGAACTTAAAATTTTTCAATTAAATTTTTATGAGTTTTTGATCATGTATCCATACATTGTCTTGCCGAAAATATTAACTTCAGATAATCGCCTCTAATCTGTTTGGGTAGTGAGAGCTAATCAATCCTCAACGTACTAGGATTACAGCGTTGAAGAGTTTTTTACGTCAGAGAGCCTGAATTATCAAGCTCACAATAGCTTTAAATGTAGCAGAAGGTATTCGAAAGCTTTAAGAGGAAAAATGTAATTAACAACTGAAATTTGCCCTTTCACACTGCAAGTCATTTGCATCGAAAGTGAGAACCAAAAAGAATTACAGAGGAGAATGAAGTCATGGCAACAGCAATAAAGTGTTAAACAATATGGCATAATGCTATTTAGTTTGTGACAGGACTCAAGTAGTTCCCAGATCTCAGTTCCCATGACTCACGAGAACTAACAACAAAAGAAATTTCTGCAACAACTTTGCTACGATTATCCTATTTGACATAGCCACATAATTATTCATTAAATTGAATTTTTATTTTTGGTGTGGTTTTTGGCAATCAACTATGATAAAACGTTATGATTATGGATTCTAGTACAAGTGTATAAATTAAAAATTATTGAATTAATAAGACTAAAAGTAGCCCATTTTCACTGGCATATCAGAATCTTTTGATCCAATTTCTCTAATCAAAGCAATTAAAAATTCGTGATCAATTATTACGTTTTTCGTTAACTTACAAAATCTTTGCTCTCAGTTGAAAGCCCTGGTAGTATTGCTTTATATGTATAAGTATATGTATATGTATATGTATATGTATATGTATATGTATATGTATATGTATATGTATATGTATATGTATATGTATATGTATATGTATATGTACGTGTATATGTATATGTATATGTATATGTATATGTATATGTATATGTATATGTATATGTATATGTATATGTATATGTATATGTACATGTAATGTATATGTATATGTATATGTATATGTATATGTATATGTATATGTATATGTATATGTATATGTATATGTATATGTATATGTATATGTATATGTATATGTATATGTATATGTATATGTATATGTATATGTATATGTATATGTATATGTATATGTATATGTATATGTATATGTATATGTATATGTATATGTATATGTATATGTATATGTATATGTATATGTATATGTATATGTATATGTATATGTATATGTATATGTATATGTATATGTATATGTATATGTATATGTATATGTATATGTATATGTATATGTATATGTATATGTATATGTATATGTATATGTATATGTATATGTATATGTATATGTATATGTATATGTATATGTATATGTATATGTATATGTATATGTATATGTATATGTATATGTATATGTATATGTATATGTATATGTATATGTATATGTATATGTATATGTATATGTATATGTATATGTATATGTATATGTATATGTATATGTATATGTATATGTATATGTATATGTATATGTATATGTATATGTATATGTATATGTATATGTATATGTATATGTATATGTATATGTATATGTATATGTATATGTATATGTATATGTATATGTATATGTATATGTATATGTATATGTATATGTATATGTATATGTATATGTATATGTATATGTATATGTATATGTATATGTATATGTATATGTATATGTATATGTATATGTATATGTATATGTATATGTATATGTATATGTATATGTATATGTATATGTATATGTATATGTATATGTATATGTATATGTATATGTATATGTATATGTATATGTATATGTATATGTATATGTATATGTATATGTATATGTATATGTATATGTATATGTATATGTATATGTATATGTATATGTATATGTATATGTATATGTATATGTATATGTATATGTATATGTATATGTATATGTATATGTATATGTATATGTATATGTATATGTATGATGGAAGAAAATGAAAGCCTTTAATTAAGATAATGAACTACTATTTTTAGATGTAAAGTTGTAAACCAGGAAATTAGTTGGACAAGATAAATATGCTCCAGAATTGCTTCTTCGTGGTAATTAAAATGTTTATTCCAATTTTTAATCCAAGACAAAATCCTGCAATCCCATTTGCAGTAAAAATAATATATTTTTTTATAATATAAATAAAATTTATTTGATATGATATATATTTTCTTACTTTCTCTTTCTTACGTCCTGTGTAAATAAAAGATTTTAAAGGAAAAGTCAAGTTGGTTATACCGTTATGCCTTAAATAAGGTTATTTAAATTTTGAGTCTCTAGGGTGGGCGCTTATTCGAGGGGAGCACTTATTTAATAAAGGAGGTTTGGAAGCAAGTCAAAAATTAAAAATAAAAGAAATGGGTCTTTATAATTGAAATGCTGAATACGATATTCAAATATCTATTTCCAAATATTCATCAGCCTCATTTTCTTCCTCGACAACCAACATTTCTGGATTAACGTCAACGGTATCGTTATCATCAACATTAAAAGGAATTTCTTTCTCCGTATTTATCTATGAAAACTGCTCCTCCAACATTTTATGGCCTTTGTGACAAGGCTTGTCCTCCTTAAAACAAGTAATGTCGTCATCTTGCCTCCCATCGGTAACACAAGGCACTGCACAAGAAACAAAGGAATCTCGAATAATTTCCTTGGTCAACTTTTCCCACGATTTTAGCCATTCGTCGTAGAATTCGGTACAATACTGCTTGAAAGGTATATTCGAACACACAGCCGGTGCTTGAATATAACGTGTGCACCCTCCTGGGACCAAAATAGCGTCAATGTTTTTGCGCTTCAAAGAATCGGATACAGATTCTTCAATCTGACAGGAGTAGGTATCCCAAGCCAATAAAAGTTTCCCGAAGGAGAAAGTTCCAAGAACATTGTTTATCCACTTGCTTGTCAATTCGGTATTCATCCATCCGTTAGATGAAGACGCGACCACACATTTTTCACCAAATTCTTTGTTTAGCTTTTCTACATCTTTCTTGGCTCTTTTGAAAACGATAAACGGCTTAATTTTTTCGCCATTTGCTTTGCCTGTTAAACAAAGTGAGACACGACTTTTTTCATGTCCCGTTGACTTCAAATGGACATCTTTGGACCCTTTTTGGTCGACTGTGGAAGTTGAAACTGTCGCACCAAACAGGAGTTTCGTCCATTGCATAAATGTTATTCATGGCATAATTGTGTTGCAGCCTTAACCTCTGAATTCGTAAAACGTACCCCACAAGCTTGACTATGACCATGTCTGGATCTTTTTGACAAGCAGATGTTTTTCTTCTTAAGGACAGCCCATTCCTTATCATGAACTTTTCGCACCATCCTTTGCTTGCAGAAAAATCTGATTGAGATATATCTCCCATTTCCATAAACAAAAACAGGGCCTTTCTTCCGATAAGCGTTCGAAATACTCGCAGTTTCGTGTTTCAACCCAAGAGATGAAGCACGAACATATGATAAACATGTGAACATGTTTTAGTAGGATATGTTCCTACAGAGTTATCGTGACTCTTGTCGTTTTTTCTCACCACCGATAGTGAGAACAAAACTAAAAGTAGTTGTGGTTGGCAAAAGCAAAAGAGAAATTGGTTTGGTGGTTCCAGCCAAATACACTGCAGTGACAAAGATCAGAAATTTGCCAAAGTTTTGTTTGACAAACTCAAAGAAAAGAACAAAGGAATATTACAATGCATTTAACAATTTTTAAAAAGTTTCCATGGTATGATGATGATAAATTGTAGAAAATAAGAATGATAATGAAAGTGTGTTGTTTATTCAATCTATTTTGAATTGCCTTCCGCTTATTTTATTTTGAAAATTCGAATAAGCGCCCGTCTCTGAAGGTTGAAGGGTGGGCACTTATTCAAGGGGGAGCTTGTACGAGGGGGGGCTTATTCGAGGCATTACGGTATATCTAAGTCTCTCACCCTCTTTTTGCCATGTTTTCCCTAATTCGTTACTTACAATCCCTAGGCCTCCTGCAGAGTATATCATCTGACATAAGGCGATGAAGTTGCTTTGCTACAAGAAGATGGTTGAGATGTAGAATTGAACAAAAAAATTTACAAACTACCAAGCAAAAAACTTTAGTAAAGGCTAAAACCTCTCCTTTTACAACTCAAAAGGACTTGAATGCACTGGTTTGAGATTTAGATTTAAATAAAACTAGTTTGCTTTATCGTAATGTAAAGATATCAGCACTTCTTCAAAGAAATAATAAACTTTTTCTATTTCTCAGTATTTCCAGAAATAATTTTGCTTTATGTAATAATGCCAGTGTTGTCTTTTGAGATCTGAGAATATTATAAATTCCAAGTCTTTTATTGTTGGTTTTAAGTCTAGTTTTAAAAGCTATGTTCTTGCATTATAGAAAAATATTGCTCTCCATTTCTGTTCGTTATGTAAAGGAAACAGAGAAAAAACTGACAAAGTGTAGCGACTTTTATAAAATGTTAATGATGACAAACACAAGTAAAAACCTGTTTTGATCTTTAAAGAGAAGCCAATTTATTTGGGTTGCAAACTGGACATATTAAATATATGTGGCTCCTCTCCTCTGTAAATAACGCACTCGTGCCAAACGTTCACATTGGAAACCAAAGGGTCACTTCACTTGGTTGAAAAATATATTTCATCCTGAAGCTGTTGATAAAAAAGAAATTGCTATACCTCCCTTACACATAAAATTGGAACTGCTGAAAGACTTAGTCAGAGCAGTGGATGTAACTGGTCATCCATTTTCTTTCGTTCGATCAATAATTTGAAGCTTCATTTACATCTGTATTAAAGAAGGAATTAAAAAATGACGACAAATGATCCGATGAACTCATTTCAGCCAACCTGGTAGGCTAATGGAATGAAGAGAAAAGCTTTTAATACTTTCCTGAAAAAAAAAGTGTTGACATCAGATGTATACACCAGGAAACATATTACTGGAAATGGATATAAGTATTTAATAAAAGTCAAGGACAGAAAAATAAATGACTGAATTCTCAAGTTCTTCTCCTTGCAAAGTAACGCTTCCACACCCTTGTTTGGAAAGAGTTTGAAAAGAAACCGAGAAATAAAATATCTCAAAATGTGTTTTATTCTCTGCTTTTAGACCTAATTCCAAAAAGCAAGTCATAATCAAAACGCTCAATAGTGTTGAATACGAGATTTTTCTCTTCGCTCTGTGTAGATCTCTTGGTCGCCGTATCATTAAAAACNAAAAAAGTGTTGACATCAGATGTATAAACCAGGAAACATATTACTAGAAATGGATATAAGTATTTAATAAAAGTCAAGGACAGAAAAATAAATGACTGAATTCTCAAGTTCTTCTCCTTGCAAAGTAACGCTTCCACACCCTTGTTTGGAAAGAGTTTGAAAAGAAACCGAGAAATAAAATATCTCAAAATGTGTTTTATTCTCTGCTTTTAGACCTAATTCCAAAAAGCAAGTCATAATCAAAACGCTCAATAGTGTTGAATACGAGATTTTTCTCTTCGCTCTGTGTAGATCTCTTGATACGTGATAACGAAACATGCTAGATTGCACGTACCAGTGTAATGCTAGAGAAATTAGGAAAATCTTGAAAAGAACAAGCAATGCTATTGCTTAAATTCAAAGGCAAAAAAAAGAGCTCTTTACTGCAGGCGAATTTTGGAGATAAGAATATGTCCCGAAAACAAAGTTTACTTATCCTAACTAGGGTAAGAAATTTTAGTTTTGCTGGCATTTATGTGTATTTGTATATGAAAACCTCAGGAAATAGACAGCTTTGCCTTGAAATGTCTTACGGTCTCCCTTTGGCAGACCTAGTCAGCCTCCCCTTCCTGGGTTACGGACCACCATCCTATCTTTGGCCGTATGAAGTTTCACTGTGAGCTCACTGGCCAGGGATAGCAACTCGCTGCCTTGTGAGCAGGTCTTTAGACCAAAGGCTAGGCACACCACTGTGGTTGACGTCAATAAGGGCACACGTAGGAAACTGCGAAATCAGAAATGAGCGAATAGCAATAACATTAACCTCCATATCAGATAGGTCTGGGAATAGGATAAAAACGACCGCCTTTGTCTCGAGGATCTAGCAGGGAAATGGAAAATATGGTACTGGTCAAATAAAAGGATGATAACGATAAGGAAGGATAACCGCAGAAAAGACTTATAAAGTTTCGATGTACAAGAGAAGAAGGTTTTAGAATAGGAATACATTTTGAAAACTCGTTGCAAGACAATATTATGGTTAGAAAAAATATGAAGACATGTAGATTGCTCTAAAGCCTTAGGGAAAGAGCAAGAGAAAAAGGCTCATACGGGAACAATTTTTATAGAACAACTTCTAGAACAAAAAGAAAGATGCAACATCACAACGATAAGAAAGTAGTAGTAGTTTAGCACCAGAAAAAGGGACGACGAGGTTTTAAATACGACAATGAATACATTGAAATAGGCTGAGAAAGCAAGCAGAAGTTCCAACCCAGAAGATGCCAGCAGTACTCTGAAAACGCCTGGACCAGTGTGTTATACAAATAAAGGATGCCAATAAACGATTAGTTGTATAAATTAGTGGTACAAATTAGCTATTAAAGCTAGGAATAGACGACACTCCTACTAATATTTTCCCATTTTTCGTCATACGTTTGTGCAATAGTAGCAGGAGGGTAGTGTCCTGCTGGCTCACTTGTAGGCCCTTTCTCATCCCTATAATAAATGGAAAAAACAATATTGCTTTTGGTATTATCTGGCCCACCACCTCACACATTACCACCACAATATGTTTCTGCAACTACATTCTGGAAACGTGATACTGCTTTGAACTGTCAATTTACTGACAGCATTAAACCAACCTCCTCCCACAATTCCATCTTTTATTCTATGTAAGTTAATTATAGCAGCTTCTCTTGGAATTGCGATACTGATCATGCTTCCCCTTCCCATTAGATTCTCTCGGATTTTCGACGGTTACAAAAAAAAATTGAATTTTTCGAAAATGTTTTGCAAGGGTTGCGAAAAATTAAAAATTTCTTGACTTTTTTGCAATATTCGTAATGGGGCAAGATCATTCAGAATCGAAAACTACGAGTTTTTTAACGCCCCATTCAAACTTTGAACTTAACAAATACCTTTATTATGCGCATTATTGATACCTACCTGTATACAAAATTTCATTACAATATCTTGGGAAACCATTTCGCGCGACCAACTTTACTGCTGAATCAGCCCTTTCCCCCTTGTCATTGAGGTATGGGATAAAACATAAATTTTTGCACGTGAAACGGTCAGTTATGTCCAAATTTTGGGAGAATATAGGCCTGCTGGCGAGCAAAGGGAACTAGCAGGACAATAGCGTTTATTTTGGTCGATAGCTATTTTGCTGGCACTTGACTAGACCAAAGGAGCCAGAATGAGAGAGTTAAAAGAAAGTGTATTTATTAATTAAATGCTGAAAACAAAGAGGTGATCGAAAAGGCTCACCAGTTTTTTCTGTAAGGAAATCCCGTTATTTTTTGTGGGTGGCTGTATACGCCTACATTCTCTATGGTAGCCGCCTTTTGAAGGAAAAAATGGGTTGTAGAGGTTTACCTGGGGAATGTGCAACAAATCATTATCGGCCTGTGGCTTGTACACTGAAGTTGACGGGTTTGGAGTTCAGTGAGGGTGACAGCAGCATTTAAGGTGGGCGTTGGCTTGCACCAAGGCTTGTCACTAAGCACTTGTTTATTTGCTCTAATAATGGCTTAAAAACGAAAGTATCCATACAACCTGATGTTTACAAACAATGTGTTATTGATAAATTAAGTGAATGCTGAGGCAAAGAGGGAGCTAGAGAAATGAAGGGACGAACTAGAAAGGAGGGAATTGAAAATCAGTAGAACAAAAACAGAGTATATGTGTACAAGGAAATAAATTAAACCTACCACCAATCAAGAAAGTTGATGTGAAAGTTCTCGAAGTTAAAAAATTTTAGTACCTTGACCTCAACCACGCAGAGTGATGGGAGGAGTGACAAAGAAGTAAAGAAACAAATCAACGCTGGTTATATAAAATTGGAGACGAACAACGGGTGTCCTCTGCAACAAGGCACTGGTACGGCCAGCATTGTTCTCTAAAATGGAGACAGTACAGATTACTAAACGCTAAGAAAGATATTTTGATGTGATAGAAATATTTATATTGCGGTGAACAATGCGTGTGACCAGAAAAGACAAATTTAGCACTGAAAACATCAAAAGAAATTTTAGTGTTGCAAAGGGCCTCCAAGAAGCTGCAGGAGTATCTGCTGGGATGCCTTGGTTATAAGGAAAGAAGAGATAAAAAGTATGTCGGAAAGAAATGTATACCCATGAAACTAACAGGATGGTGTAGAAGAGGAAAGCCAAAGCGCAAACGGAGTGACAACATCATAGAAGATATGTCATTAAGTGGGGTTACCAGGGAGGAAGCACAAGACTGCTAATGGTAAAGAATACGCATTTGCTACGACGACCCCTTATAAGGGAAAAATCAAAAGAAGTAAAAGAAGATATACATGAAGTCTGTGTTTCTATTTTCCCTTAGACAGTGCTCAATACATGAACACAAAGCATGATATCTCAATATACAACAAAATGAGAAGTATCAAAAGACTACACTTGACAAACTGGCATCTTNGGAAAGAAATGTATACCCATGAAACTAACAGGATGGTGTAGAAGAGGAAAGCCAAAGCGCAAACGGAGTGACAACATCATAGAAGATATGTCATTAAGTGGGGTTACCAGGGAGGAAGCACAAGACTGCTAATGGTAAAGAATACGCATTTGCTACGACGACCCCTTATAAGGGAAAAATCAAAAGAAGTAAAAGAAGATATACATGAAGTCTGTGTTTCTATTTTCCCTTAGACAGTGCTCAATACATGAACACAAAGCATGATATCTCAATATACAACAAAATGAGAAGTATCAAAAGACTACACTTGACAAACTGGCATCTTGACAAATTGGCATCTTGACAAATCTGAAACGAATTAAAGATCAGATACAGAAATAGTATCGCATCTTTTAAATACACAAATCACAAAAGCCTTAGGGAACTCAGCAAATACACCGGAACACTAAAAGACGCTTAAAGACGACAAGGAATACAAGACCTCTTGGTGGATTTTTTAACCAAGTCGGGCTTATAACAGATCAAACAAAAGGTGAAATCTCCGCCTCAATAAAAATTTCTTATTTTCTTGCAACCGCAATAAAAAACTCTAAACAAAAAAACGAATTCGTGTCTTCTTGCAGCCGAAGAACCGGTGTCGTTAGGTAACACCTGACCGTAGCGCCTTTCTTACCCGTAGAGTATAATATTACAATAAATTTCTTGTTACTAAAATTAAAGTTTATTGTTTCAATAAGCAGTATTTCATTAGCCTATGAATATTCTAAATGAAGTGCTTTTTTGACTTATTACTTTGTATTGCCAAATCCAGAAACCTTATAAAAACAAAGCCGGCAGAAATTATCACCGCATTTCAGCTTTTCATTTTGTTTTTTCTTTAGGTAACAAAACCCTGTCACTCGTGTTTCACTTTGGCAAAATTATCAATAAACCTATCTTTAGAAGAGATGTGGTAAGGAAAAGTTGTGAAGAAGGAAGGGTCATATCTGTGGAAGACATTAGCTTGATTCCCAATCAATCAATTAATGCTAGCCAGTGTGATTCAATAGACATACTGGCAAAAGCTATTAAAAAAGCATTACTTCGAGATATTCAAGTTCTTCTCAACTTCAATAAGTCTTTCGGAAGTCTGATATTGTTATCTTTGGAAGGAAAATACAATATATCTGGGTCACTGGTATTACAGTATAACTGTGTGGACGTTGCAGGTATAGTATCTACTTTTTAATGTTTAATACGTTTATTGTTTGAAAAGCTGAATGAACACAATACAAGATCTCATTTATATTTAATCTGTCAGCTGGCTGTTAAACAAATCCAATTGTAAACATATTGCTCAACATTTGACATAACCATTTCAACCCTAAATATTAAATGTTAATTCTGATAGACAATATGTTCATCATATTTATTGGCCTTTAACAAAACGAAAATGTGCCTGCTACTGATTAGTGCACTATTACACAAACGATTATTAATATTTTGAGATATATCACACATAGAACTATTTTAAGCTGTGTAGTAATCGTCAGAAACTATACCTGCTTTAAGCTTTTAACATGAATTATTGGAATGATGATTTTCTCTTTTCTTTGTCTTTCTTAATTTGACTTTTTTTCTTAGAATTTGTACGTACATTCGTACCAGAGTTTCTAAATTATTAATTTCTTAATATTCTAATGTTCGCTTAAAAACAAAGTATTTAAAGAAAATATCTTATTGAACGATTGTATAATGAAACAGTCTAGGTCGTAAAAATAAAGGAAACAAAGCAAACACAAGAGAAACAGAAAAGGAACCCTTAAATCCAATATTCAAAACTATTCAAACATCTAAAGCTTTTATTTTTGGTGGGTTTTTTTCAAGCCAAAACTCTGGATTTAACATTGACAGAAATTACTGTTTGATCCGCTAAATCTGAATAAGTTAAAGACTTATGTGAAACAATCCTCTTTGACAGAAACTGGGACAGAGTGAAAAAGTGTATTAGACAAATGAAACGTTGGAGCACATACCTCTAAAACATAGGAAGGATGGAAGTGAGGGATCTGGTTTATGGACTTTTAATAGAAAGTACATTGTTCATATAAGAAAAAAGTGAAACTAGAAGACAAACCAAATCAGTTCTCTCGTCTTGTGTGTCAGTAATGGATTATTGTGAAATAAGATTGAGATTTCAGATATCCATCACAAAAAGCTACAGAGCCCCCCCCCCCTCCCGGCCGATATTAAGTACCTATTGAGGAAAGAAGTCTCTTTTGACGCAACTTTCCAGTTCGGTCCCTTCTCTTAGACCAATAAGATTAAAGTGTTACCTAGTAAAACATTTGACTCCTTATCCTTTATCAATGGTATTTACCAATCCACATTGTATCGAATTACAAACGTTGGTGCACAGAAAAGTTGCAGTTTTTATACACCGATGTGCTTGTTGATGTAGACATCCTCCCCCAGCTTCTAAATGCCGTACCACACCAACTGCTGGAAAGAACTGATGAAACTTAGGCCCTCCATGTGTTCCTGCATGTTGATAAGCATCCAATAAAGCATACATTTCACCACTCAATCTTTCATATCGAGACTCAAAAAATTTACAAAAAACAACTTTCTTTCTTTTAGACTGCAAGAGAAGATCTCCATGTATGGTAGAAGGATCCACATGCGTTCCTGGACTTCAGAACGCAAAATGTGAATGCTTAGAAGTTCCAACTACAACGCAGTATTTTGTTTGCTCAGGTACTACACCTTTCATTGTAATGATGCAATAACTTAGAAGCGAACGTATGTATTTTGATAAGAGTTCAGTGGTTCTCTGCCACTAAATCCAGAATTTAAGAAGTCATCGATATTCTGTTCTGTTACTTGCTGTAAACTATAAGTAACAAATTTTATTTACCTATCTAATATAAGAGATGCATGAATTTCGTAATTGAAATTGTTTATAAATGGTTTGTGGTGGGCTACTTTATATATGTTTGTGCTATATTTTATTCAGAATTTTCACCTGTATGGATAAATTACCGTGCAGGCAGAAATAGTAGTAACCATAGTATCATAATTATGGTTAACATATGAGAAGCTGATAAGATCCTTGTTTTTGGTAAAAATAGATTTTATTATTTTGTGTCTTTAAGCTTTCTTAATATGTTTATGAATAATTGTTTCATGGATTGTTAGACAAGTCTTGGTTTACCTTCTTGAAAGAACTTTTTAATTATTCCCTTTGGCTTGAAGATCATCAGTTATGTTGGACAATTTGGTTTCCTTTTTCGATTTCCTTACCTTTTCATTACTTTGCCTCTTCCTGTTTTTATTTTTTTACTTCTCCATGCATATTTCAAACAAGCGATATCAATAGATTACGGAAAATTAACATAATTCCAATTAATTGGATTTATTATGGATTGATAGGAATTGACAAAAAGTGTTTATTCACTATAAATGTGCCTATTACATTATTTATTTATATTTAAGAATGGTCATCTAAAAACCAGTTTGGATGTTCTTTTATTTCTGTTAGGTATTTGCTCCTGTATGTTAGGGTACGCCCAGCACTTCAAAATTTATCCTGGGTTTAGTAATTCTTGACTCATCTCTGGATATGTCTGTAAATACTAATTTGTTCTTTTTCTTCTGAAAAAAGAAAGGTTCATTGTTGGGCCTAGGCTTTATTAGTTTTTAGATCTACATACCACATTTATTCTCATGTGCAATAATTTTCACACCCGGTAACAAAATTTATAATTTACTTATACATTACTTGGTTATTCTGGTTAGTAATGACACACGCCTTGAGTTTTAAAAATTATAAAATGTTAATTTCTCGTTGGATGTGTTTTCTAGGTGCAAAATATGAAGGTTGCTACAGCAAGCTAGATTCAAGAGAAGTCAATTGGCTTCCTTTAAAAGAAGATCTAACCCCTGCCCTTTGCATTCAACTTTGTCAAAGTCAGGGATATTCATTTTCTGTTTTGGGTGGAGTTGAAAAAGGCTGTGCATGCATTCAAAATATATCAGATTATGAGCGCAAGGACGACAATCATTGCTATAAAGCATGCCCAAATGAAACTAATCTCAGCTGTGGAAATAAATTATTCCACCAAATTTATTCAACAGGTACGAAGAAACGTTTGTCCATTTATAGCATACAAGACATTTTCTATTCTGAATTTTTCCTTAGAAGTTATTGTCCACATTACTTTAAAAATCTTTTGTCGTATAATTTATGTCAAATCTCTAAGAATTTGACTTGTAAAATTAAGGTTTCTATCTGATTTCCAAGTTGATGCTGCACCCGTGGATTCTGCTAGATGATGAGACGGATGAACAGGAGGGAAGATATTGATAAAGATAGCAAAGAGTTTACCTTCCTGTCCATGGAGTTACCTTGAACGAGCTTGTAGGACGCTTGACCAGAAATATAGGTTCTATACTTGTTGTTGTACTAGAGAGTATGTGTTATTTAGGCTTAAATTATTTATGCTTAGCAGAGAATTTATTTATTTTCAGCAGTTATTTTACTTTACCTTTCTCTTGTTACACTTTAGTACTTTATTTTGCAATTTCTATCAAACCCTCATTGTTATTTTCAGAATTGTGTTCAGGGTAGCCCATGGCCTCCACGTAACCACCTACAGAATATAGTAATAACACTCCTTTAATATGTAACATCGTGTATATACTTAGGTGTCTATGCAGAATTCCATTATTAAGTACCATTTTTTTCGGTGAGAAACTTATTTACCAATATGTAGGGGCCATAAAATAGCTTATTTGACCTTTTCAATAAATTTATTAATATTTTTATTTCCAATTCAAAGCAATATCATCATTAACAGCTGACAGGGGATTGTAGTTATTTTGAATCTCTTGAATTCTGCACAGTCGTATAGTGTTTATGCTAATAATATAATAATCTCCAACTTAAAAAGGGGAGAAAGGAAATCTTGAGATGTTTTCATGGTGCTGTAAGTTGTCTATTTCTGAAATATAATTAAGGAAGTGTCTATCATATTTAGATAGCTCATTGTTAATTCTGGAAAAATGGAGAAGATAACCAGATCATATTAAATACCGAAAGAGACAGTCCATACCATTATGATGCTGTTCAATATTACTGAAACAAATTTTTGGTCTTCCAGTGGTAATACCGACCTCTTCTTAATTCAAGCAGCCACACAGTAAGGTGATACACTTGCCTCTCTTTTGTCCCTCATCACTGTCATCATTGTGCTACGTAGATCATTACATGTGAAAGAGGATTTGTACCTCTTCCAAAGAGCCAAAGGGAGGACATACGTAGCAAAAAGGATCCTTAATGCTGATTTTATTGATGACATTGTATTTTCGGCTTAGAAAATTCCGGACCCCGAAAAACTCTTCCTTTTTTCAAAACAGCCCGGTTCGACTATTTGCTTTATGTTAATAATAAAAAAAAGACGGGTGATGGATTTCAATCTCGAGGGTGATGTGTAAGTGTTAAATGGAAAGTATACAGAGGAGTTTAAACGATTTACATATCTTTGAACTGAAACCTCAGTAACGGAGAATAATATTAACAAATACTTGCATCATCAAATCTTGGAGTACCCTAGCTGGAGTAAAGAAAATTTGAAATCATCCCTCCCAGATTGTTTGAAAAGTTTTTTCTTCATGACTACAGTGAAATTTGTCCTACACTATGGCTTTGTGGCCTACCATGACAAAGAAGTCTAAGAAGCAGCTTAATGGGACTTTTACAGAATGATTGGAGCGGTGCTAAACAAGTCTTGGAAGAAGCACCCTACAGAAAAAAGCAACCAAACAAAAACTGTCTGCAAAAATTCCTTGTATCCACTCTGGTCAGAAAAGAGCTCATAATTTTTTTGGGTATTACTATCAACGCAAAGATGAGCTAGTTAGTGATCTACTGTTGTGGAAGCCGGCCCATGGCTACTCCAATGCTGCTTGTCTACGATTAAGCCACAGCAGCAAATTTATAGGAGATATATACATACAAGAGAAAGACCTTAAAGATGCGATAGAAAATTTAATCGTCTGTGAAAAAGAGTAGAATGGACCGGAGTAACTTGCTTGTTCCAGTAACAAAGTTGTAGAAAGAGTTTAAAGAGTATTTTGACGAAAGAAGTGTTTAAGTCGTAGACATTCCGGTCAGGTAAACTCATGAAGACAAGTTGCTGAGATCTCAATATCAAAAGCTCAATTGTTAGATAGGGTTTTCATAGTATTCATAAGCGTCTCTTTTTATTTACCGTAGGTAAAAAAGGGTCTGAAATCGTTTTGTTTTGGTTCTGTCAATTCCTATTTGCTTTCAGAATTTCTGTTGATTAGGTTCGGATAAAAGAAGGTAGCTATTAAATTGCGAAATACATGCTTGCATTTCTATGAAAGTTGCATTTTGGTTGTCAATTGGCTCCAAAATAGCTGTTTTTCAGCTTTCTTTTTTTTCAGATTGTTAGTCATTTTGTGGAAGGTACTGATATTTTATCTACCTTTTTTGAAGCTTCTGGAATAAGGCTTCCTTTATACGGCTGTTTTTTATCATCTTTTATCACCTTTTGATGTTTTGTCTCACAGTAGCTCATTGGTATTCTGTCTGCTTTTTTAAGGATTAATAGCAGGTGTACAGTGTACTGTTTTTGAATAAGACCTAGAATATTGAGTATTCTACTGTTCTCTTCTTGCCAGTTCTTTTTCTTCGAAGCAGAGTTTAATCAAAAAAGAAACAAGTCATTTCGGCTCATCGTATATCTTCGTGATCGACAGTCGATAACACTCAGTCATACACTGTCTAAGACTGAATTTCATTTAAAAAAAAACACGCAAATTTAAAAATGATAAACAGAAAGACAGTCACAATTACGTAGAACGAGTCGGAAAGGGTTGTGCCAAGTGCTTACAGTTCCATCTTGTTGCTAAATTCCATGCCATGCGACGATTTCCTTGCGATTGAATGAGCAAGGTCAATAAGTAAATACGAATTACGTAGAAGCTAACTACATACCGATTTCAAGAAAGAAAACCCAACAATGAATGAGCTATTGAAGTTCAATACTCTACGTGTGAACTGGAGTTTTCCCGACATAGAATATTCATGAAACCTCAGCACTTTGTATCACATATTGGGTCTTAAACTTCACGATAAATAATAAATGGCTGCCTATAACATAACTAAGGCAGCATAAATATTTGTTTAAACAGACGAATCTTATCTTTATGCTTATCAAAACTGTACCTTTGAACTAAAACAGGTAATTACAACAAGAACACAAATGTAACGTCATCGACTGCAATCGATTTCAACATAACAAGTCATCTAGAAAATATAACAAATATTTTTGTTTTTTCATCTTCAGTTGCTGATATGATTACGTGTTCGCTTTTCTATTGACTGCTTTTCCATCTTTGATACTAAAGATTCGAGCCAGCCGTGCAGCACTTTCCACCATCATTACAAATAACATCTAGTAATCATGCATTCCTTGTTGAAAAGCATGTAAAAGGACTACAGTGTTCTTAGCTTCAAAGTGACAAAAAAAAAGCAGAAAAATGCACAAAAAGACAACATTTAAGAAAGCAAAAATCTCCAGAAAACATCTCAAGACTAGCAGGTACCTTATAAACCCCTGCAAAACAATAGTGTCATTAAAATGAAAAAGAAAATGTCAGACTAAAAACATTTAAAATGAGAACATTGTTAAATTAAATAAATTCTGGCCAACAATTAGTCTATTTTTTTAATTAAATCTAAAGCAATACTGAATGAATGGTTTAGTTTTTGATGTAATGCTGACGTTGACACTTTTATTTTAGAATGGCGATAAATCTGAAAAGATCAACCACTTCTTCAGTTACAAATTTTCTATGACTTTCAGTTCCAAAATCTAATTCAAAAATCACAAAAGTATTCAAGTTTCCTTATGTTTTTGTGATATTCATTCCTAAGAAACTAAAATCATCATCCTGGCACAAAGCTGCAGGTAATGACAATCTGCTTTTTGGCTACAAGACTTTGCTACCCTTGCATTAAAACCATTGAAACCAAATAAATCTGTCTGCTAACAGTGAGACTTTTCCCTGAACCTGAAAAGTGTCCAATATTTCTTTGTTTTTTCAAGTCTGGTTGTAGTTTATTGCCTCAGAACTATTTCATTGCCATTATTTCAGTGCTACTCGTCGTACCCCAAACAGTTCAACTGCTACACAGCTTTTAAAGTCTTTGTCCTTGAAAGTGAACAACTCCTAACTAGTAGCCTGTACAGGTTTCAGAGACACACATTGAATAGAAACGTATTTCTTTCTGTTCTGCGGCACATTCAATTTTACGGCTTTTGTTATTCCTTATCTCCACCAATAAGCTGCGTTAGTAAATGAAATGTGTCTCTCTCATCGTATACACCGATGACACTGCCTTGTTTGTATCTCATAAAAGTAAACCTGAAATAGAACTTTACCCCAGTGTAGACACAGAACACTTTTTTCTTTTTCCTGCAATAATAATCTTCTTTTTTAACTTGGAACTCATGAAGATCGGGTTGATGTTATTTGAAAGATATGAAAGTTAATCAACTGTAGAAAAGGAAATTTTAATTTTACACTAGAATAATGACACTTTTCAAGGCAACCTACAAGTACCTTATTAATATACTGGACGGTCATCTTAATTTCAAATAGCAAATAAAAAATGACATTTGTTTTAAAGAATAAGACGGTATATAACAACCCTCGTCTCCTCTTTAATTTTCATAATAATAATAATAATTTCACTGATCACAGCTGAGAAAAAACTAATTTCGACATGGAGTCTCGATTGTCAAACCTGTTACAGTGATAGAGAAGTGGTACCATTGATGACATTACTTTTTTAGAAAATCCGGCAAAGATAAGACATAGCTTAAATTAATAAAAGAACTTTTGACTAAAAAATTACTTCAAACTTCTTGAACCTAATCTCTCAATAAGGAAAAATGCCAAAAGTATTAAGCTATCCAAAGAATTAGATAAGAGTTTTATTTTTCTCAAAGGACATTAAGTTATAGCTTACCAAGTGAATTACGAAGAATCAGCATCCAAAAAAATTAGGGAATAGATTAAAGTACATATCTCAATTTATCTTAAATTTTGTTTTGAATTAAAAAATTTTTTTTACATTTTGATACAAAAATTAAAATTTTATTAACTCATTTTATCCTTTTTTCAGCCTGCAAAGACTGATAACAGTCATTACTTGTAGATATAATCATGCGATTTTAGTTGAATTATTCCAAAGGAATAAAAAGTCTGAATCTCATTTTTATGAGATCCAGACTTTGATTGTCGTCAATGAGGGCACCAGTCATTGATTGGTGCCAGGACGGCAATGAAATAAAAAAAAGTCTTCTCTGGTTCCAAGAAAGTACCTTACAAAAAGACCATCGGAGTTCAGGAATAAGAAAAGGACGGTAATGTGAAAGCACCACCACCCTCCCTCTGTTGTTATTTACTCTACTAATCTTTTGACGATTTTCCTTTTTTGCACTGACTTCTTACATTAGGTTTAGGTCCAGATGTTTTACGTCAGGCATGCCATCCGTTGGCGAAGACTAGGTGCCCAAGAGACTCTATTTGCCTACCCACCTTTGGTAAAAGTATTTGCGTTTGTAATAACACAAAATACATAAGTGGCTCCTCTTGTAATGGTACGTTAACTTACTCTCTGCATTATTTGTAACATGTATTTTGTACAATTGTTGGATGATTCTCTGAAGTTCTTTTTCAGGCTGATCTTAATTTTTATAATGTTGGAGACTTAAGTCCCGTTTGATGTGCCAGTTACTGGAACCCAAGGAATAACTTGTTATTTAACGGCCTATCAACAACATAGCGAAATAACCGTGTCGGATTGGAGCAATGATTAATACGACACCTTAAAGTGCATCAGAAGAAAGAAAGAGTTGTTTTAGTGTTGCGGATCAATCTAGGAACACTGCGTATGTGTAGAAAATAAATTATTTTGCACTCAATTACAGTACACTATAACAGATGCTCCTTACGTCGGTGTTTTTCTCATACGTTGACTTGTTACTTGACATAAGCAATGTTTTACACAACTTTTTAGAATAAAATATGTTCTTGTAATAATTAGTGAAACGCTGGTTTATAGTAAATAAATATGTACTCTTCGTTTTAACGTCTCCTACTTAAAACTAAATGTTCCTATTAGTACCTTAAACTTAAAGTTCCAAACTTGTAAGCACTTGTTGCCTGCGTATTTCAAAAATGTCTTTACTTGTGTTACTTTCTATTATCTTTGATTTTTGCATATTTTAAATATTTTTATAACCATAGAAACCACTGGATACAAGTTGATAACAGCTACATTGTTATAATCTTAATTATAAATATTGTTGAAGTTTTAAAATCTTTTTTGAGTATTCGGAATTATTAATAATAATAATAACAATAATAATAATATTAATAATAATAATAATAATTGTAATAGTAATCATAATATAAAAAAATAATATAAGGAGACAGTTACTCACCGGTTGGGTTTTGTCTGACAGAGGTACCAATTGGGATGATATTAGGGGAGACAGATGGATGTCGGATGGGAGCACCAGCAAAAGGAACCATCAAGAAGACCCATAGCCTATTCATTGATTACCTAAAGGTACACCAGGCAAGTCATAAAAAGTTGGAAGTAGCAAATGAGCAAATCGTAAAGGCTAGTATGGATACAGAAGCATGTTATGGAGTAAAGAAATCTGCAGAAGTTATCTGTAAACACGGTAAGATGGTGAAAGAAGAAGGATTGACAGTACTAAAAGAAAGGAAGAAAACACTTGATCCAGACTACAACGAAGACTACAAATTCTTAGGGTGTGAACAAGGTGATAAAATAGATGTGAAAATGGTTATGAAAAGACTGAAGAAAGTGGTGTGAAAAAGGACAAGACAACTGTTCAAATGGAACTTGAATGATAAGCATCTCATGCAAGTCATTGATGCAAAAATAGTCCCAGTGGCAGGTTATATCATGAATTGTTGTAGACATGGTAAAGACGATGTCGAATGATTAGATAGAATAGTGAAAGACGAGCTAAGAGATGCCAATAGTCATGGGAAGCAAGCTAGCGATGAAAGATGATACACAGATAAGAAAGGAGGAAGAGGTTTAAAAAGCTTTAAAGAAGTGTTCAATGAGATAAGAGTAAGACTTGCATGTTATTTGGTAACAACTGCAGATGCATGTTTAAGGAACGGTTAGAAGAATGAATATGAGGAAAACAAGACATATTGAAAACAGAGGTGGAAAATATTCTGTAGATATACAGTAAGGAAGTGAAATTTTGAAAATAATTTGTTGAATGCGATGAAGAGCGATATGAGAACTGGAAATTAATAGGGAGAAAATTAAAGAAAGAACTCAAGAAAGGAGCAAAAGGTGTGCCTTTAAAGAAATTCTAGGAAAAGAAAATGCAAAGTGAAATAATATTGGGATACACAAAAGAAGATTATGGATGATTGAAGTGTAACACGGACCCTAAGAAGGCAGCAGCTATATTCGGTATGTTGGAGCAGATGGTGGAAACAAGAGCCTGCAAGAAAGTTAAATGAATTGTAAAAGAAAACAATTGCAGGTTATTCTGTTAAATACGGCAGACGGTACAACACTTGTTATCAGGATGCAAAAAGCTAGCACCGTAAAGAGTATACGAGGAAACATGATTATGCACTAAAGATATAGGCAGTCGAATGGGGGAAGAAAGAAGGATTACTTAAACAAAGGGAGGCGTGGTGCAAGGACAAATAGGAAAATGGACACGAATTTGAGAGCAATGGTACAAAGATCCTGTGGGATTGGGAATATCAAATGAAGATGCAGAAAGGGACCAGACATGACTTGGGAGGACAAGATATCAAAATTATTCATTGTGGATATGACATGACCTAGAGAATGAAACAAACAAGCAAAGAGAAACGAAAAAATTACGTAATATCAACAACTGTGTTTCGAATTGCAAGAGAAAAGGAAAAAGGTTCAGAGTGAAACGTAGACCAGCTGTTATTGGATATTGTGGTGGGGGAATGAAGGAATTGAAAAATGTGATAAAAGAACTAATCAATGAAGAAATTGTAGATAAACTTGCGAACGTAATTCAAAACACAGTGTTATGGGAAAGCAAAAGAATTATTAGAAAAATAAGGTATGCGTTAATTGGATTAATGATTTATATCAGCTACCAAAACTTTTTAGCCAAAGACTCTGGCCATTGTCATATATCCACTATTTATTGTAAAGGAAAACCTACACCCATGCAAAATATCTGCGATAATGGATATGCTGGAGCAGATTGTTGAAACAAGGTCGTGGAAGGTGGCGAGAGGGTTGACAGGGGATGCAAGGTAGAGAGTTTGCTTTGAACATGGTGAAACCTTAGTGTACCTCTGGTGGCAGAATGTAAATTATTGACAAGTTTGCTATTATAGTCAATACAATACAGTGTCAGTGTGGTGTGGTACAAGGAAGGGTGGGAGCGAGAAACGGTTTAAGAGAACAACAAAGTGAAACTTGTTTAGGACTTTGAGTTCCACCTACGACGACAAGGAGACCAGATTTCTTGTTGAAGACAAAGAAGGAAAGCAAATCTGGATATGCGGCACGGCCTGCCCCCAACAACAAAGCTTAGACACGAAAAGGGCAGAGAATCTGACAAAATACTGACAAGTGGCATTCGAGATGAGAGAAAGACGACCAGGATACATGGTAATGCTGACACCTAAAATATTCGGAGCTCTCAATGGTGGCTTACAGAAAGCCACAAGTGTCCTTCGAAATTGATAATGGAGCGAGAATTAGTGATTTGGACCATAACAAAGATCGAAAAAATGATACTCATGGACAGTGAGTCTATACTACCGTAAGTAATGTCAGAATTAATCCAAGGAGATAAAGAACAAATCTGATTTGTTTGTTATATATATATATATATATATATAAGATATGATAAGTTGGAAAGAATCAAAAAACTACACAAGCCATTTCGACAAGCCTGGCTTGTCGAAATGGCTTGTGTAGTTTTTTGATTCTTTCCAACTTATCATATCTTATATTACGCTCTGCATTTATGCATTGAGCACTTTAATACGGATAACCGAATCGAAAGCTTTATATATATATATATATATATATATGTCATTTTTAACTACCAATATTTGGTAGTAAATTATTTTGTCTTATAGTAGCTATCTGACTGAGATGAAGATTAATAATAATAATAATAATAATAATAANATATAAGATATGATAAGTTGGAAAGAATCAAAAAACTACACAAGCCATTTCGACAAGCCTGGCTTGTCGAAATGGCTTGTGTAGTTTTTTGATTCTTTCCAACTTATCATATCTTATATTACGCTCTGCATTTATGCATTGAGCACTTTAATACGGATAACCGAATCGAAAGCTTTATATATATATATATATATATATATGTCATTTTTAACTACCAATATTTGGTAGTAAATTATTTTGGCTTATAGTAGCTATCTGACTGAGATGAAGATTAATAATAATAATAATAATAATAATAATAAAAATAACACATGGGTGATAAAAATTGGAAGCACAAGCTAGCTTGAAGTAAACATGAGTATGTTTGTGTATTTCTGTATTGCTTGTGCTTGCATTGTTTAGCTTTATCGTTTATTTTCCCGCTTAAAAACAACGAATCTGAGGTTATGGATTCCATCACTTAATGTCTTTATCCTTTTCTAACTTTTGTTCTATTTTTGGACTCATGAGGATAACCTTAGATGAAGCCCTTACTTTAACATTATCACCAGTTGTTTTCAGTTTGTTTTCTGAAGGTATACAGAGGATGTGAACTTTTTTCATGCAAGCAAATCATGGTAGCTTTCTGTCTGATGAATGCTCGCGATGTCATGTATTTATGCACACATATCGTAATTGGATATGGGTCTAGGTCAATTAAATATACTTACTTTAACTTATATCTCAAAGTCAAATTAAACACAGTATGGAGGCTAAAGCTTTATTTTTGTTATGGCTACACATAGCCACATCTAAAATACATTAATGATTTTTGTGGCTTGCAGCCTTAGAAAAACCAGTATCCCACTATGTTATCTAAGGTATGACAGTGTGTGAACATTTGGGAAAATGTTTATCCATTCTATGTATTTTGAATTGCTTAATTTGGACAACAGTAGTAGACATCAACAAAAATCAAGAATGGAATTTTTCGGAGACTTTATTGATTTATCTTTAGTCTCTTCAGTACTAGAGCTGCTGTTTTGAGTCGCAACTTTTACAAAGAACATGGATGCGCGAATGTCAAAAGATTGACTTGCTGTTTTTTTCTCTTCAAGGATGCCCTCGTGGATGGATGACAGGACCGGATGAAAATAAATGCTATGACATTTATCGTCAAGGAAATATAACTGTGGAGGCAGACGGACATTCATCTTGCCAACGAATTTATGGAAAAATCCTCAACCTTCAAAGTGCAAAATCCATAGTTTTTGTCCTCCGACTTTTTGTGAATTTGTATATAAATCGGAAGGATTATCATTTACTAAGTGATACTGTTATGAGTGCAATTTTGCATAAAAAGGATTGGATTCTTAAGCATTCAATCTGTGAGAGACGTAAAGGTAAATATTTTGAAATAATTTAGCAGCACTTTTTGGTTGGTAAAGTTAGGCTTAAAAAAATAATCTTAATTTTCATAGATAGTTTGGACCATTGTCCCCTCCACCAGAAAATTCACTTTACCTCTGGCTATTGATCAGGAACTATTAAATTATCTATCTACAAAAGAGCGCAACGCCTTTATTCAAGATTTTTCAGAGGAGCCTAGGAAATATTCCTAGCCATTCGAATAATTAGGAAATTTCATTACATTTAGAGGCATCACCTTTATTAACAGTGCAGACAGAATATTATCTTTAGGCTTAGGATACTCTGTCAGACTTTGAAATGTCGGATAATTTTTCTTTGTAGTCTATTTGTATAGCTGTGATGTCACACGAATCAGGAACGAATCTGGGGGAAGATTCCAGGGCTTCTGGAATCTCCCGCCCCCCAAAGAGCCTATTTTAGGAAACCCTGTTCATTCACTCTGGAAACCTCCTCTCCTACTATCTGGATATAACTTGGAAAAAACTGTAAATGTTCATAATATCACAATACCCTTTTTTTCGACGGGCCTCACCCCACAGAAAATTGCCTCCACAAATCTCTTTAGGATAAGTACTATGACCGTCTCATAAAGCATTTTTTGAAGCTCAAGGAAATATATTGACTTTTTTTACAAATATCGGGGAAACTGTTTTCAGTTGTGGCATAAGCCAGAAAAATGTATTTTAAAACACAAGAGATTTTATGTTGTTTGTTTTAAATGGTATTAATAAAATGTTGTTAAGTCATGTTCAAGAGAAAAGTGAAAGTTTGAGTCTCTAAAACGTAAAAATGTTGGGAGGAACCTTAGCAAAATATGTCCTTCATAAGTGAAAATTTAACCTTTACATACCACTAGTTAAATTTAATGAAATCAATTGTAATTATCGTAAAATTTAACACCTTTAGAAATTAAGATAGTCTCCAGATACATCTCAATTAAAATTTACTTGTTAAAAAAGATTTAATTGATTACATATTATATTTTTACAAAATCGTGCTGAAGAAAAATATTCCGTAAGGTTAGGGTGATGACTTAAATCATTCTTGTAATAACGATCAAACCATTATTAAAACTGCTGATATTTCTACTACTACTACCATTACCACTACTACTACTACTACTACTACTACTACTACTACTACTACTACCACCACTGCAACTATCACTTCTACTACCACTGCTACTACCACCACTACAACTATCACTTCTACTACCACTACTACTACCACGGGTACTACCACCACTACTATTACTAGTACTACCACTACCATTACTACTACTACTACTATTATTACTATTACTACTATTACTACTACTACTACTACTACTACCACCACCACTACAACTATCACTTCTACTACCACTACTACTACCACGGGTACTACCACAACTACTATTACTAGTACTACCACTACCATTACTACTACTACTACTACTACTACTACTAGTACTTCTACTACTACTACTACTACTACTACTACTACCTACTACTACTACTACTACTACTTCTACTCCTACTGCCACTACTATCACTACTATCACTACTTCCACTACTACCACTATCAATATTCTTAATAGTAGTAAAGTAATAATTAAATGATAATAATAAACATTGTAACACCAATAAAAGTATTAACGACTGTAACAACTGTTAAAAATATATCCTGCCTGCTAATATTTCATAAATAAAAAAGTTCTTTTCTTTAATTTTTGAGGATAAAAATCTGTAACGAAGTTATGGATGTATATATTTGGACCGCGGCATTGGACCGCGGCATTAGAAGAGCCTAAGACCAACCCTAGGTAGGCAACATTCCATGCACTAGCATTCTGTGTCTGTGTCTGTTTGTCTGTCTCTCCTTCTTCTTCCTCCTCCTCCTCCTCTTCTTCTTCTCCTTCTTCTTCTTCTTCTTCTTTTCCTTCTTCTTCTTTTCTAGTAGAAAGTAGCTTTATTTTTTGTTGTTTGCTAAACATAAACACTGTTAATTCTCAATTTGAAGGTAGCATTGCCGGGAAAGCTCCTTGGAGTTCTTGGCCATCAGGATCATATGGCCTGTTAATGGCAAATAAAGGTTGTCCTTATGCAAAGCCATTTCGCTGGCGCAAAGGATATTATCTTCAAGACACAGAGGACGAAAATAATGGCAATTCTGTATCTAAAAATTTCCACTTTGAAGGAACTGTTACAAATGGTAAGGCAAGTCCTTTCAATTAAAACAAAAATTATTAAGAGTAATAATTTGGAATAGATAATTCTTTAATCTTAACATATGCAAAAGCATGAATTAAAAACATACTTTTAAATGTTCCTTTCTGTGAAAAGCTTTCTTCTACGAAGATTTGCTGAAAATCCTTTATTCAACTAGAATTCTTTCCCCTGCCAGGGTAACAGGGTCTAAAGATTGACCCAAGGGCTTGGCTGACCCTTCCCTTTTGTGAATCACCCCAGGTCCAGCTAACCCAGCTGGTAGCACCTGGATGGGTCCCTTACTCAGGGTTACGAGTGATGGCCAATGGCAGATCCAGCAAGAAATTGGTGGGAAAGGCGGATAAGGTACAACCTCAGAAGACAATGGTTGCTAGCAAGCAGATGAAGGTGAGGGGTCAAGCTTGAAAATTTTTAAAGAGTCCGTGATAACAGCAACAAATAAAGTATTACGAAAAACAGTCAAAGAATAAATAGATAACACCAGAGATATTGGATTTATTGAAAGAGAACCAGCAGATTCCTAATGGAGCAAGTTTAGAATATAAAGCAATTTATCAGAATTTCATTAAAAATTTCCGAAAAATTTTTAATAGAACAATGTAGAAGTCAGCTATAGTTGTCAGAAAACATGCGTTCCATCATCAACTCTCACAACAAGAAATTTACGTCACGTGCTACAGCAGAAATTCCTCTCTGCAATTGCAGAATCAAAGAAAATTGTCCACTGAAAGGGAAGTGCAGAACATCATCCGTTATTTACCAATGCAAAGTTACGGCACCGAATCAACCAACAAAATGCTACATTGGGCTGACCAAAAAAGAGTTCAAACAACGATTTAATAGTCACAAGCAGTCCTTCAACAACGAAAAGCTAAAAAACAACACTACGCTATCAACGTACGTTTGGTGAAAAAATAAAAAAAAAAAAAAGAAATGAAAAAAAAGAACAAAATTTGATACCTTCGTTTAATTGGTCAATCGTAAAACGTGTCAAGGCATATTCGAACTTAACAAAAACGTGCCCATTGTGCTTATAAGAGAAACTGGAAATTCTTAGTTACGTAAATAAAACTGAATTGCTGAACAAACGAACCGAAATAGTTTCCAAATGTCGACACATGAATAAATATCCCCTCGCAAATTTCAAATCAAAAGACTGACAACAGATAATGAGTTTCTACGGTCTATTTTCTGATTTTTAGTTGCACCGTCAATGATTCTTTTGTTATCAATAGTTGCTTTTCAAAAGATCAGATTACACAATTATTTGTATAACATCTTTGCAGAAAATATTTTTCAAGTGGTCATTTGTATACAGCTGAAGATTGTGAAAGACATGAAACTCTGAGCACTGTAAAGTTAGAGTTTTTCTTATTCGTACACCTGATTAAATCTAAATCTATGTCCATATCTATATCCATATCCATATAGAAATCCGCTACATTTGCGGATTTGTACTTTTTAGTAATGTATTCACGGCCTCATTTTCAGCATGTTTTAGCATGTAATTCCTTTATCTTTTATTTTCCTTCAAATATAATTTAAGTGATAAAGTAACAATCAGTTTCGAAAAATTGAAGAAATTCCGTTTTCTTGTTTTTCTTCCCTTTTTATTCAATACAGGTAGTGGTTCTCAGATTGAGAATATATGTTTATATATATATATATATATATATATATATATATATATATAATTGATGTGTCATCCAGTCCCAACTGGTGCTATATATACATACCTATTTTTAAATATAGAAACGCATTACCTATGAATACAAAATATTATTTTGGAATCGTTATTGGAGTGTCTACCTTAACAGTTTTAGCAAGGTGATGAAAAACTCCAAACCAAAATTGATTGTACGTCGCTATATTGCCACTTAGATTGAGAATATATATGTGTATATACATCTACATTTATGTACATATATGTAAGTACGAAGCTGTTCAAATTATGATAACTCAGTTAATTATTTGCTCTTTTCGATTATGTTTATTCATTTAAGGATGACGTATTCTTCTTTCTCAATGACCTTCATTTAACCATGGCTTTGTATATGGTTCAAGTTCAAACTTTTTTACCTTTTGACTCAGTGAGGAATCTTAAATTTGGGTGAATAAATATTTCAGTTCTTTAATTTTTGACTGAGATGGATCAAATATCATTTGTTGACTCCCACTTTTTAGTGCATTCTTCTTACTTCGGGTTAGTGGGATTCGATAGTCACTACTATAAGTAGAATACTATTGCTATGTGTGAATTAATATGCATACACATATATAGCTATATATGATAGCTCTAGCATTCTTGTATTATTGATCACTGTCGATAGCTAATAATTAATTAGATACTGGTTTACTGTATATATATCTTTATCCATATCGATCTAAAAATATATACATAAATTCATTTTAACTTTACAAATGCCATTTCTTTATACAGGTACCTAATGGTAAGTTACAACTTCTTTACTTATTAGTCTTTTTCAGTAAAAAGATTGAAATGCTTCACTGTTTATGTTCTTAATTTCTTGCCAGAGTAGACTTGTTTGGTTCATGGTCTTACTGGTCTTTATTTGTTGGATGAAGTTCTAAACTTTATCCAAGGTTAGCTAACAGCTGAATTATATGATAACACGAATTTCTTTTGTAAACAAGATACATTTTGTATACTTCCTTTTGTTTTTTTTAAGAGTATTTATTTTAGAGGAACAGTTGTAGGTTAAGTTAAGAGTTGCGTCTAAATAAACCTGGTATCTATAAATCTATCAAGTATCTAACAATTTTTACATTTAATTGTTTTAGATACCATTGCACTAAATGTCTGTATGAAGACGGACGTTTCAGGTTCCATTTGGCCTCCAGGTCGATTTTGTATATACAAAAAGGGGCCATGTCCAAGCAACTTTCAGCCAGGTACCATATTTTGGGACGATGAAGATAGTAAGAAGAACCTTAACACAGCTTCTGGCACTTTACCGGATGGTATGTTTCTTAAGGATACCAGAGTAGAATTTTGTTGCCAGGATACAAAGCTACCAAGTCATCATCAAGTGGGATTACCAAGAGACAGTCCATTTTATCTCTTTCCTTATAAAAAAAAAGAATGTCCACACGTCATAGGGACTAAAGGAAGGATAGAATATATTCAATATGACATCGAAAATATATATGGAGACTACAATATACACTCTGCGTTTAGCGGTGCTCATCCTTATGGAGAGATTACCCCCAAAGGAAAACACCTGGTCATATTTTTATGCTATTATACCCCAAGTAAGTATCAGAAAAGTATAAAGCGTGCCTTCAAATATTTAATAAATTTTGAAAATCAAAAATGCCTGATAGTTTGTCCCTTTTACCAAAATCTAAATGTTTATTAAAAATCCATCTTCTTATATTTACTTTATTGGGATCCAAGCACTATTTTTATTTATTTTCATCAAACTGAAGGTCATAAAGAAATAAGTATGAAGTCTTTTACACATAATGAATTGTTTAGCAATTATTTTTGCAACTTTTTTCTTTNACTGTAAAGTTAGAGTTTTTCTTATTCGTACACCTGATTAAATCTAAATCTATGTCCATATCTATATCCATATCCATATAGAAATCCGCTACATTTGCGGATTTGTACTTTTTAGTAATGTATTCACGGCCTCATTTTCAGCATGTTTTAGCATGTAATTCCTTTATCTTTTATTTTCCTTCAAATATAATTTAAGTGATAAAGTAACAATCAGTTTCGAAAAATTGAAGAAATTCCGTTTTCTTGTTTTTCTTCCCTTTTTATTCAATACAGGTAGTGGTTCTCAGATTGAGAATATATGTTTATATATATATATATATATATATATATATATATATATATATATATATATATATATATATATATAATTGATGTGTCATCCAGTCCCAACTGGTGCTATATATACATACCTATTTTTAAATATAGAAACGCATTACCTATGAATACAAAATATTATTTTGGAATCGTTATTGGAGTGTCTACCTTAACAGTTTTAGCAAGGTGATGAAAAACTCCAAACCAAAATTGATTGTACGTCGCTATATTGCCACTTAGATTGAGAATATATATGTGTATATACATCTACATTTATGTACATATATGTAAGTACGAAGCTGTTCAAATTATAATAACTCAGTTAATTATTTGCTCTTTTCGATTATGTTTATTCATTTAAGGATGACGTATTCTTCTTTCTCAATGACCTTCATTTAACCATGGCTTTGTATATGGTTCAAGTTCAAACTTTTTTACCTTTTGACTCAGTGAGGAATCTTAAATTTGGGTGAATAAATATTTCAGTTCTTTAATTTTTGACTGAGATGGATCAAATATCATTTGTTGACTCCCACTTTTTAGTGCATTCTTCTTACTTCGGGTTAGTGGGATTCGATAGTCACTACTATAAGTAGAATACTATTGCTATGTGTGAATTAATATGCATACACATATATAGCTATATATGATAGCTCTAGCATTCTTGTATTATTGATCACTGTCGATAGCTAATAATTAATTAGATACTGGTTTACTGTATATATATCTTTATCCATATCGATCTAAAAATATATACATAAATTCATTTTAACTTTACAAATGCCATTTCTTTATACAGGTACCTAATGGTAAGTTACAACTTCTTTACTTATTAGTCTTTTTCAGTAAAAAGATTGAAATGCTTCACTGTTTATGTTCTTAATTTCTTGCCAGAGTAGACTTGTTTGGTTCATGGTCTTACTGGTCTTTATTTGTTGGATGAAGTTCTAAACTTTATCCAAGGTTAGCTAACAGCTGAATTATATGATAACACGAATTTCTTTTGTAAACAAGATACATTTTGTATACTTCCTTTTGTTTTTTTTAAGAGTATTTATTTTAGAGGAACAGTTGTAGGTTAAGTTAAGAGTTTCGTCTAAATAAACCTGGTATCTATAAATCTATCAAGTATCTAACAATTTTTACATTTAATTGTTTTAGATACCATTGCACTAAATGTCTGTATGAAGACGGACGTTTCAGGTTCCATTTGGCCTCCAGGTCGATTTTGTATATACAAAAAGGGGCCATGTCCAAGCAACTTTCAGCCAGGTACCATATTTTGGGACGATGAAGATAGTAAGAAGAACCTTAACACAGCTTCTGGCACTTTACCGGATGGTATGTTTCTTAAGGATACCAGAGTAGAATTTTGTTGCCAGGATACAAAGCTACCAAGTCATCATCAAGTGGGATTACCAAGAGACAGTCCATTTTATCTCTTTCCTTATAAAAAAAAAGAATGTCCACACGTCATAGGGACTAAAGGAAGGATAGAATATATTCAATATGACATCGAAAATATATATGGAGACTACAATATACACTCTGCGTTTAGCGGTGCTCATCCTTATGGAGAGATTACCCCCAAAGGAAAACACCTGGTCATATTTTTATGCTATTATACCCCAAGTAAGTATCAGAAAAGTATAAAGCGTGCCTTCAAATATTTAATAAATTTTGAAAATCAAAAATGCCTGATAGTTTGTCCCTTTTACCAAAATCTAAATGTTTATTAAAAATCCATCTTCTTATATTTACTTTATTGGGATCCAAGCACTATTTTTATTTATTTTCATCAAACTGAAGGTCATAAAGAAATAAGTATGAAGTCTTTTACACATAATGAATTGTTTAGCAATTATTTTTGCAACTTTTTTCTTTAGTTTCTGAATTGAAGTATTCATCATTTTCACCTTTCTTTAATATATGGGATAAGAAAATCGGAGCACAAGGATAGTTTCATTAATAAGAATGCAATATATGAAAGTAGAGAGACCTGCTAAAGCTAAAAACCTTTTTCTAAAGTCTCTTGTGGAATTGTTTGTCTCTTGAAAAAAATATTTTATTTCCTTTACTCCAGAAACAAACTTTTGATAAGGCCACAAGCTGTAGCATACCTAAATCTATACGTATTCGTAATACGCTGACAATTATTACGGTTTTATTAGTTACCAATTTCCTCAGGGTATTCAAGCTTCTTTTAGACAATTATACCGTATTTGAAGTGTTTATGGTCGTCTATTAACCCTTAGGTATGTGGAAAAAAAGTTTTAAATAATGACGTTATTGATTAATTCATCACCATCGAATCTACCACAGTCAGATGCAATAGTTTTGAGCTTATCCTATGCCACACCTACCTCCATACCTCTAAGACATATTAAGGCAAAATGCATCACCTAGTGTTTGGTCTTAGTTCTTGACGTATCAGGTGCACAGTCGTATTAAGTTGGTCTCGTGTGGAACCTCTTGAGGCTTCTCTGTCAACTGTCCTGGTGCCTATGGATAAAATGTCAAAGATTCAGAAGAGTAAGCCTTTGTGATACATCCTTCCATTTTCTCGCAGGATAACACTAATTCAAGTGACATTTAATACTAGTTGAATACTTAAGCAAACGGAATATTTTATAGCTGAGGGAACAACGATGTTTACGCCTTACTGTATGATATGAAGACAAGATGCAAACCTGAATTTCAATAACAAATTAAAGAGACTAACCAACAATACATCTTGTATTCATTTAAGTTATTTAAGAAAATTTGGTACGAATCTTATAAACCCACTACTATTTTGTGTCTTCTTTCCTGTTACCCTCAAAAAATAAAACTAAAAAGGAAAGCTGTCTACTGTGATAGTAAAAGTCATGAAAACTATAGTAATATTGGATAATACAGTAAAATGTAGCAAGATATTGTTTTTCAATATATGAATGTTACCTTTCCACCAAAATCTCAAAACCACCAAAACTGATCTGGGCATTTTATGACATTTGCTTGCCATCAGAGGACAATATCAACAAATTTGGAGTCTCCTGTTAGCTCTCTATATGGGTAGTACCAAATGCGAGAACTATAGGCATTGTTTATATTACTGAATACAGAAATTGACCATTTAAAAAATAGCCCAATAGACTTACCTTATTATTTTATTTCAGTACCATCATGTGGACCTCCTAAAGTACCCCATGACGTAGTTGTCTTTGGAAACAATTACTCAGTGGGATCACATGTATCGTATCGGTGTAAAAAAGGTTTCAAAAATAAGGGTGCCTACATCGACATGTGTCTTTCGTCAGAGCAATGGTCGTCTATTGATGGGCCATCATGTAAAGGTAAGAGAATTAAAACTTAATAATGTTGTTATATCGTAAATGTCATTTGTGAAGAAAAATAGGTTAGTTCCTAATTCAAAAGGATTAAAACATGAACTGATGTCTATCTATCCATCCATCTATCTATCTATCTATCCATCTAATCTATCTATCCATCTATCTATCTATCTATCTATCTATCTATCTATCTATCTATCTATCTATCTATCTTTCTATCTATCTATATCTATCTATCTATCTATCTATTTATCTATCTCTCTATCTATCTATCTATCTATCTATCTATCTATCTATC
>RDPX01000047.1:2801926-2876864 GCA_003991215.1 Morbakka virulenta | reverse complement strand
TACTGCTGATACTTTTTAACTGCTTGGTGGACTGCAGTTTTGCTGACTTTCAATTTCGTAGAAATATTCCTTTCAGATAGTCCTTCTCTATGCAGAGCAACAATTTGACCTCTTTGAACTTCACTGAGGGACTTTTTTCGACCCATTTCTGTAGCAATAAGAAGTATAAAAAGTGAAAAAAAATTCCAAAGTAAAATCGATTCAGATGTCCGCAGTGTTAAAGAAGAACGTGTAATGAGCGACCAGAGCGCAAACATTGAGTATGATGCAATCTCAACAGTAGGATGATGCAATACGATCTCATACCGAGAAATCTACGTATTTCCATGAGTGGTCTTAAACTTTTGGTAGTGACTGTATATTGTGAAATACCAGAGATACTTTGAGTGGTTTATAATAATGTATAAGGAAAAATTATTTGTACCTCAGGCACATACATGGCCCCTTGTAGGCGATTAAGTTCTGAGTGACGCGCAGAGCCCAAAAATGCTAGTGCCTGTAATGAAAGAGTTGTCACACATATCCCTCAACTATCATCTGAATGAAAATATAATTCAAGAGAATATTCAGGAAGGAAAGATAAATTGCGATGGATAATCACATATATAATAAAAGGTATACATTTTTGGGTTCTTTTTTATCTGGTCGGAACAAAAAGAGAAAACGTACAGTCCGTCTAATTATATGCAGACAAAAGATTTCGGCTGCCTGAATTAATAGCTTTTAAGATGGGTATATCTGATGTTAATTGATTAGATGTTGTGATTTTATTTGGATAATCGTCCTGTTGGACATAAATATTTATATTGACTTTATAATACCACGTAAGAATGATGCATTAAATGCAATGCGCCCAAAACAAGAAGTATTCTGTGTACCATCCAAGTTTTGATTTGCTTATATGTTGTCATTTATTAACAAATGAATATGAAACATCATCAGTAACAGTGCTGTGCCACATTAAAACGTAGGAGCTATCATATAATCAGATGTACGAGTAAGAAAAACTCTAACTTTACAGTACTCAGAGTTTCCTGTCTTTCACAATCTTCAGCTGTATACAAATTATCACTTAAAAAAAATTCTACTAAGGTGTTATACAAATAATTGTGTAGCCTGATCTTTTGAAAAGCAACTATTAATAACAAAAGAATCATTAAACGTGCAACTACAAATCAGAAAATAGACCGTAGAAACTCATTATCTGTTGTCAGTCTTTTGATTTGAAATTTGCGAGGGGATTTTTATTCATGTGTCGACATTTGGAAACTATTTCGGTTCGTTTGTTTAGCAATTCAGTTTTATTTACGTAAGTAAGAATTTCCAGTTTCTCTTGCAGGCACAATGGACACGTTTTTGTTAAGTTCGAATATGCCTTGACACGTTTTACGATTGACCAATTAATTAAGCTTTCAAATTTTGTTCTTTTAAACACCAAACGTACGTTGATAGCGTAGTGTTGTCTTTGTACTTTTCGTTGTTGAAGGACTGCTTGTGACTATTAAATCGTTGTTTGAACTCTTTTTCGGTCAGCCCAATGTAGCATTTTGTTGGTTGATTCGGTGTCGTAACTTTGAATTGGTAAATAACGGATGATGTTCTGCTCTTCCCTTTCAGTGGACAATTTTCTTTGATTCTGCAACTGCACGGAGGAATTTCTGCTGTAGCACGTGACTTAATTTTATTGTTGTGAGAGTTGATGATGGAACGTATGTTTTCCCTACAACTATAGCTGACTTTTACATCGTTTTTATTCAAAATTTTTCGGAGGGTATTTTCATTCGGGTTGAACCTGGTCAAAAATTGCTTGATTCGAAAATTTCTTTGCGAGTCGTTTATAGAGGTCGGAAGTTGTTTCAGAATGTTCACGGAATGGTTTGACGAGGCATGAACATACTGCAGATGGTTGTTTGGCTTTTTATATGGTCTGAAAGTGCCGGTGGTCAAATCTAGGGCAACATCCAGAAAGTCAACCATTTTCAAGTTAGCGTTAATATCGATATCAAATCCAATGTTTTGAAGATCTTAATGATTTCTTTACGCTTGATGTCTGCAGTCCTCCTGGTTGAACTACGTAATACCAATAAACCATCGTCGCGGTATAGTCCTGTGTCTTCTTTGTTCACAGTCAGGGAGAGCTTATGTAGAATGAATATACCAACTATCTCACAGATCTCAGCTCCATCGAAACTTCCCATTGTTACATCCATTGGATCATGTGAGGCTTGTTTCTTCCACGCATCATCACTGAAAAACAAAAGCGACTTCCGGCAATGAAGGGTAGTTCTAATGTGATGGTTGTGTATGTTTTGGTAACGTTCAAGGGTTTATATTGTCGTTTATGTATTTGTAAAGTTTACATCCAAATTTGGTTTGGAACAACAGGGGTTACAGTCAAAAAAAGTTATTATATTCTCATATACCACATTTCAAATCCTTTGTTTTCTTCTGACTCTTACTTTTTTCTTTCTCGGCTTTTTTAAAAGATAACCTTAATAAACAAAATAAAACACGAAAAGAGTAGCTTTAAAAATGCCAAGCCCGGTTTATACTTATTGTTTAAATTATTGTTCAAAGCAAAAAGGATAAGCAAAAAATTATTCTTTAACGCAATAATTTTTTTTGCATAAGCAAAACATTTTCCTCAAAGAAAATGGGTGTTCATACTTGATTTGTGCTGTAAGCAAAATTAATAGATCAGTTTGAATGATGAAAACTTGTATTGTATCAGTTNTTGGTTTGGAACAACAGGGGTTACAGTCAAAAAAAGTTATTATATCCTCATATACCACATTTCAAATCCTTTGTTTTCTTCTGACTCTTACTTTTTTCTTTCTCGGCTTTTTTAAAAGATAACCTTAATAAACAAAATAATACACGAAAAGAGTAGCTTTAAAAATGCCAAGCCCGGTTTATACTTATTGTTTAAATTATTGTTCAAAGCAAAAAGGATAAGCAAAAAATTATTCTTTAACGCAATAATTTTTTTTGCATAAGCAAAACATTTTCCTCAAAGAAAATGGGTGTTCATACTTGATTTGTGCTGTAAGCAAAATTAATAGATCAGTTATATCAAAATGAACAGCGAAGATACTATGTTCGAATGGTATATACCACAAGATATCAAAGAGTAGAATATCGCTCCCTCATTCAAGAATTAGGAAATGTGGACTAGGAGAGACATCACCAATATTTTGGAATATCAATAAAACGCTTTGACGAACTTCTGGAAATTGTTAAAGATCGACTTGCTCATGCAAACAGACATCAATTTCCAGCAACTCCAGGGGAAATACGGAAAAAATGAATCACGGAAACGTAGATTCAGTGACGATTTTATTACGGGCGTTGACAATTAGTTTTGACGTCGATTGTCACAATTTTCCTTGTTACAGTTTTTTCAGTCAAGGAACCACTGTGGAGGGGTTTAAGCATTAAGAAAATAGTTGGACTTTTTTCAACTCCAGTATATTCTTGCCTAAGCACATAATTTTTTGCTTAGGCACCTTCAAATTTTGCTTGCGCAAAAAATTAACCGCTGGAGCAAAATTGTAGGTAATTAAGAAGGATTATGATCCAGACATTCTGACGTCAAGGCCATAATTTTTTGCTTTAGGAAAAACTTCCCTGTAAAGATACGAAGTGTAAACCAGGCGTAAGTCGTATGGAAAATTGAAATTTCCAAGTAGATCAAGAGAAGTTAGTTTCTCTAATGTTTGGGTTTTTTTATCAAAGGTCAACGAATTCAAAGAACATGTCGTGACGTTTGTTTTAAAAATCTAGCCTGTTCTGTAGAAAAGTACTTATAATATCCAAAATAGCAATTGTAAGTACAGAAACATTTTTTTCATATGAAGAAACCAAATGGGGTTAGAGTGGTTTCGTCAATACCACAAGTGCATTGTCACAAATTCAGGGGAAAAAACACTGTTGTTAATCCCAGACATTTAAAAAACAAATTATTTTTTAATTCAAAATTATTTAATTATTAAGAGAGAAGGAATTGGTTTAAATGCTGTATTTTTGAAGTAAACAAGTCAAAGAAAATAAACCTATTGAACAGTGAAGTTTGAGTCTAAGCTCAAGCAATTAGCGTTTCTTGTGTTTTTTTAGGGGAGAGAGAATGTAGTAATGGTACATACACTTGCTTAAGGGAGACAATGTCTCTTGCTGGAGACTTCCTTATCAATTGGTATTGCAACTGTACTTACCGAGACGAAGAAGGTAAGATGATTGCAAATTCTCTCCGTTTGTATTTTTTAATTCAATTTTACTTGTCAACTGTTCTTCGGAATCAGTCATTTTGGAGGAAATTGGTTGCTTTTTAGCAGGCCGTGTCTTAATTGCATAGATTTGGATGACATGTTTCATATTAGCGACTTGGCAAATGAACTGTTCAATCAAGTGGGGAAACAAAATACAGACATAATCATACTGCAATGTATGGGTAGGCTCGGTTGGTAGAGCAGATGGCCAGTAAAGACACAAGCACTGATTAGTACCCAGTTTAACGCAATCTATATGCTTCAATGGTCTTGTATAATTCCAAATATACTTTTTCTCAATATTCTTTTCACAAATCTAGGTCTGTTTGAACCAAAACATAACACAGTATAATAAAAAACATAACACAGTATAATGTTCTCTGTACTTAACACAGTATAATAAATTTAGAATGTTCTCTATACTACTTTATTTTACATAGTTTACACAGACACACATGGTTCCAAGAAGAATTAGTTTTGCTTCTTCATTTTGACACCCCATTTCCCCACAGGTTTAGCAAAAAGCGATTGTAGTTGCAGAAATAAAAAACGGTAATGTAATCTGATATTATCACAAGGAGCTCCGTGAGAGAAGACGAGAAAAGGAGAGGAGGGGAGATAATAATCTATAACGAATGGATATAAGCACAAAGAGAAAGAGAAAGGTATATATATATATATACACACAAACGTAGATAGATAGGTAGATAGACAGATAGAAAAATAGATAAATAGATAGCTAGCTAGCTAGATGGATGGCTAGATAAATAGATAAATAGATGAATAGGTGAAAAGGTAAGTGGGCAAGTAGATGGTGAAATAGATAAATCGATCGACTGACCAAAATGGATGCCTATACAGGTTTTACAAAGGCAGATTAATTAGGACATGTTACAAGACGTACAGGTATTTTCCCCCAATTCCACTAGAGAGATAAAACGGAATGCAAGGAAAGTCTGTTCTGACAACAGGATTAAGTAGAGAAAAAAATATAAATAAATGAAATGTATTTGCTTCAGTAGCTTACAAACATTTTTAGTGATATGAAATTCAAAAAAGGTGAAACAAAAAAGAGGACCCACGTCAGGAGCAAGTTACATCAGTAACCACAGAGAACTAATCTAAAAACTTGCTCTTTCTTAATTTCCAAGTAATATTCTAGTTGATGTCAGAGTTTAGCGATACTCAATAAATCTCGCCTCTTTTCTAGATCCAGTCTTTTCTATCTCAGCTGCTTAAGATGCAAGGGAAAAACCCCATCTTCATAATCTAAATAGCAAATTTATTAAAGCTAATACGTGTTTTTCCTCAAATACAATGTTGACTGTCTTTTCCATTAATATATATTGAACTCCATAATTTATCTTGCTTTGTTTCTACAGGAGATGTAACAACTCCACCATCACGAGTGACGAACGGGTTAAAAGGAACTTCGGCAGACTCCCATAAAACTTGGATTATTGTGAGTGTTATTGTAAGCGTTGCTGTTTGCATACTGATTGCACTTCTTGGAAGAGTAATTTATCGAGCAAAGAAGCAAATGAATAAACTTGCGAGTTTGAACAGGTAATATTACATATTTTGAAATATTTTCTTTTTTCCTCAGAGCAAAAGTTCAAGAGATGCTAGTGAAACAGTTATTGGAAAAAGGAACCCTGAATGCTTTGCTTGACGAGGATATATCCTTCAATATTTTATTTTCAAGAGGGGTTTTTTATGCAAATAATATTCATATTATCAAATAATTTGTACATCTAATGCACCCACACCATTGAGTTGATGTTTACCTAAGCAAATAAAACAAATATACACACTCCTCTTTTTCGTTTACTTCCTGTCAAAAACTATTTTGAAATGAACGTAAACTATTTTGCTTGATTTGCGTATATTTTTAAACACACAAAGGCATAGAAAGAGTTATTTGTTAACTATACAAGGATCCAATTTTTTTTGAAAATCATAGAAACCAATAACTCTCACTTCAAATTCATTCATTATTACAAACTTTAGCATTATTAGTTATTTGAGCACTTCGATATCACATAGTTTGTTCAATTTCACCAACGGACGGCTATTTTACAAACCAATGTAACTTATTGGCTCAATTCTGTATATGCAAGAAAACATAGATAAACCAAACCCTATTAAATGAAAATACATATGAAGTTCAGAGATATGGGTGAGAACAGCATATTTAACTTGTATTCGTAAAACGTGTATAGGAGGGTAAAAACAGACTAGATTCCAAGTTTAAGCACACAGTCTTCTAATCAGCTGCTTTGTTTCTCTAAGAAGAAGATGCAGCACAATAAGAAAGTTTATCATGGTGCTTACCGCACGCAAAATTCCCCGTGCGTGACGAAATTCTCACTTGATAATAACAAACTGTTCCATTCCCAATTAAGTATCTGACCAATTTGACTAACAAAATTTTACAGTAATTTTTAATTGTATAATTAGCAATAAATTGTTAAGTAATGTTAGAATTTTTTATAAAGAATAAGTATAAGTTTTTAACCACGATTCTGCCATACCGTAGGATTTACAGTCAAAGAAGCTTTTTGTTTCGAAAAAAGGTTCGAATGATACTTTTCAAGGTATTAATATACAGTGAAAAATATAAACCTTGACTTATATTTACTGAAATGACTAGACATTCGTGGAAGCAAATCTTACTCTCGCGCTACACGTGGCTGAATGATACGTGGTGACTAGGGGTTAGGTTTTTTTACCCGAGGATTTGATTAAACGTTAAAGAGAAAGCGACTGCCAAGGCTCCGAAATTATTATTATTTCTATTTAATTGTATATTTCCTTAAAAATGTGATGCGACGGAAAGTTGTTAAAAATTGAGACATGGCTTGCGGGAAAAGAAAGAGAAAATCAGCATGACAAGTTCTTGGTGTTATTTTTCAAAAAGTGTATTTTCTGTCATTGCAAAGATTTTTGTACTCTATTAGGCAGCACTAAGCTGCTGGAGAATTTCCTACGTATTCGAAAATTAATGTTGAGGTCGTTTTGGAAAATTTTTCTCCTGCAATATTTGAGTCAGAAAGTAATTCTCTTAATATACTTGATACAATATTAATAGCATGAATATTTCTTAGATATCGGTTTCTTTTGTTTCATTTGTAACATTTAGGCTTTTTTAATTTTTATTTTAACTTTTCATATTAGAACAATAGTTAAAGAAGAAGGCTGGGTTATTCCTGATGATCCTTCGGGTGTATATACAGAAATCAAGGAGTTGAGGATGAATTTCGAAATGGAAAACTTAGGTCGGAATTATGGATCTAAAACTTCGACTTTTGAATTAGACAGTTTTGATCGCCCCAGTCTCCCTCCTAGACTTTCTACAAGCACTCAACCAGGATCTATTACCATGAGTGGTATTACTGATACGACACGGTGTTCTGTCTCAGAGTCTTGCCACGCTGCTTTAATGTCAACAGGCTCTACAAGTTCTTTTCAAAGTATCCCAACTTCAACTCGCTCCAGTTTGCCTTTTATTGGCTTTGATAGACCACCAACAAAGTTCAAGCTGCAAACATCAAACAAGGTAGATGAGTTAATTTCAAGCTACGCTTTTAAAAATACTTTCTCACACTGAGGTTTTGGAAGCATATAAGTCAATTTATTTTGTATTAAATTCAGGACCAAAACCCTTAAGAAGACCCTTATTACCACATTGCGTAGATATTGCGTATATTGCATGTGGTACTTAGTACATATTTCGTCCCTCGTAATTCTCTTTGTGTTGGTTGTTCAATTCATTGTTTACATTTTACTGTTTTGTCCCTTTTTTATTGGTTATTGTATATATTTTTGGGTCATTTATTTTTATTTTTACTTAAGAAAGATTGCATTGGTCCAAATGTAATTTTCTGTCAGCTCTTGCAACTACCATTGAAAGACACCAAGAAATTGTTCTCAGCTTACTTTTTCTTTACTCTTTATTATTATGTTCTTATTCTCCATTTGAATCAGATTAATTCAGTTTATTCATTTTTGTCACTTCCTGGACCAGTTAGGGAAGAGTTCTCCTTCATCAACAAAGTCAGAACACTTTGAAATGTCATTCATCAATTTTAACAATGGTTGCAATAGCAACACATAGGCCAACTTGTTTTGTAAAAGCGTTACCTTTACTCGCATTATTCCATGGTATTTATACGCCATAGTTCCGCTTAAATGAACTCAAGACATATACTCTACGATCTTATGCTACTTAGCATGAAGAAGAGTGACCCAAAAGAGCATTCCTTTGACTGATTCTTTCTTGGGGATATTTTCCAAATCGAGAGGTCATTGGCAGACATTTTTCCTACCAAACTATTTGATGATGAGTTATTTTTCTGAAAATGTTAGCTTTTTTCCATTTGTGGCTGTTTCAACAGATTTTTACCTTCTTTACATAAACAGTTGAAAGGAAACATTTGACAAAAATAAAATCTTCCTTTAATTCGACTTTAAAAGATAATTCTCAAGAGTTGTTTTTTTTAGGAATTTTATTAATATTTCCCTTTTTTCTGATAGAGAACTTGCAGTTCCAATATCGTAGGCACAACCTAAGACAGTGCTTATTTTACTCCTATACTCTTGTTTTATTATTATCTTAAAGCTGACATTAGTTGTTTCCCTCCCTTCTGATCTTGCTTTGTTCTCACAATCTTTTAAGACAGCGATTCGTAACGGTTTTCTTCGTTCGTATCCTTTCAAAATTTAATAAAAAACAATATCGAATTATTGTGTAAATTACAAAGTCATCGTACTCCTTCAATTTTTATTCACATACCTCACAAAAATGCATTACAACAACCAAGACCACATGCATATTAGAAAAAAATCTTAATTTACTGTAGGTTACTCTTACGATATGCATGGTGTGTTGTGAAGAATGATAGTTGAGCAACAAACTCACTGACTTTGATTGACTGGCCGAGATTCACCATTTTTAAATAGCCAGGGGTTTTACACTCGGCTTGTTTTGGGCGTGACAGAAAAACCTTTTCAAGGAGTGTTTGCACTCCGACAGTGGCAAGGCCATTCCTTGATTAGACCTAGTACTAGTTTTTTTGTGTGCCATGCGATTGACCGTTGATGTTTCGTACGCATTCTTCCGCCCATGTCCTTATCCATTGTCCCTGAGGTGACATCTTCGTATACTGAAGGATAAGGTATCCCCTGTCAGCAACGCAAAAGGTAATGCCTTCACCGAATTTAGTCTCTCAGCCGAGGTAGGTAACTGGATTGTGGCCACTGCCGTGTACGAATAACTACTTGGATCCATCGGTGAAAGTTGGGAGTCCTTTGGAGACCAGTGGGTCCATCCATTTAATAAGTAGAATGCATCTGCTGGCTGCTACTGGGTGGTACTCCACCCGATCTCCCCACACACCCCGTTGTCACCAGTGAATGATAGATGACATACTTACTTCCACTTCCTTGTTCTTCAAATGTCAGTGTAATGTCATTAAATGATTATGATTTAACAAATCAGGTGATTCATTCAGCTTTAAGGAAACTCCACTGGACTGTTTCTAATGTAAGCAACAAATTGTTTCAGGATATTTTTGTTTATGTCAGTGATTCTGTTAAAGATAACATCATTTTGTAAAGGCACTTTTTGCAAGATTTTTTGGCAGCTTTCTTGCTGAGAATAATGTTTGTCATTTTTAAGGGATATAACCTGATTAAATTCTTGGCAAATGTTAAAAATCCCTGTAAATTAGCAGCCTAGCATTTGTCATGAAAAGCATACAGTAGAGGTTTTTGTATGGACGAACATCATTTTGTAGAGATTGTGCCTGCACAATCAAATTTAGCTCTTTTAACTCGTAATGTCGCAATGTCATCCCTGACTTTCATGTAGCTTTGTCTCTTCTTGACATTTTTTTATCAGATGCTACAACTCTTACTACTTTTAAAGTACAGTAATTGGACATAAGTATTCGTGATTTTGATGTTGCGGTCCCAAAGGTTAAAAAACAATGCGAGGAAACAAATTTAAAATAAATATGGTTTAAAAAAAAGTGTTGCCTTAATATTTTGTCAGATATCCTTTCATCTTTATTACTTCATGAATACTGGACGGAATTGTTTCAAACAAGTCTTGGATAGAAGTAACATTCATCAATGCAACTTCATCCCTGTTTGTAAACAACTTATGCCTTTCTTTTCTTGGCCTATTTTCTGTTGATCCAGTAGGCAGAAATTTCTTTACAACACTGCTGACTGTAGACCAAGGAACATGCAAAAGCTTAGATATGTCTGCCTTTTTCTTCTTTTCTTTATATAACTTTACAATAAGATTTTTTTTCTCCGTGCTCAACTCTGTGCTTTTCCGACCCATGTTTACTTGTAAACAAATATATGGAAGTAAACAAAGCAGACATTAAATTACATCATATTTTTGATGATGTCATGTTTAAGGGCACCTGTTACAGTAAAACCTTTATCATCCGACACTTGAGTTAAAAGTTAGGAACGATGAAAGATGCAAAATTGTTTATCAATCGATGCCGCCATTTTGAAAATCGCGAATACTCATGTCCATACTTATGTATATTAAAATGCTGGTTAACGAAAAACGTATTCACATTTAACATCTTCTTTGAAGTACCTGTCTATTAATGAATGAAATAACAATGAAATACAACTAAATGAATCACTTAAAATAGTTGCTTAACTGAATAATTTAAATAATTTAATCCCAAACAAACCTGTAATCTGTTATTTTCGGCTCTTATTGTTAATTTTATCATACGTTTCTAAGGCACTTATTTATATTTAACATGTGAGTAAGAGAGAAGAAGAGAAAGAGAGAGCTTGAAAGACTCTGATTTAGCTCACAATCTAAGAAATTACTCATGCTAAAACAGAAATTCTGTACATTCACAAAAGACACTGACCGATATATAAACTCTAAAAATGCCTGATGCTTGCAGCATCTTTACCCCCGAGAGAAACCTCTATCGATAAGAGCTTAAGAGATTACAAGGAAAATAAGAAACCAGAAGAAAACTGCACTTTAGCAAATACTAAGTGGTTTCAATTTTTTCTGATTACAAAATTGTCTGTCAAACAAGAAGGTAAGCTGTATATATGATTTACAAAACAATATATTTTTTATTTCGTAGAAAATAGTGCTACTTCATCTACGTTACATTTACGACTTTTTTTAGGGTTAGAGAAGTTTATTTTATCCACCTAATAAACCATATGCACAGGTATTTAAGAAACAAAACTAATACAACTATTTTTTTTCATCCCCCGATCCAGGAATTTTTACAAGCAAGACGTCATTCTGATTTTGGTGTTACTACAACTACTTGTTCAAGTCCTTTGCAGCTAAACAAAGAGCGTAGATTTTCTGTTTTGAACGAAGTTTTCGATTTTTCAAGTCCAACAGATTCTCAAGAAAAAAATGACATCGCTGATAGCCCTTTTTCTTCTGCAGACGAGGATTCAAATGATACAATATCCAGTGATCCTGTTAGTCCAGAAAGTCCCTATCTTGATTTAGTATGTACGGACGTCACTCAAGGTGAGGTTGATGCACAATCTCGGGCAGAAGTAGCTACTATAAACCAAAGCCGTCCAGAGCGATGTCGTAGGAATGGGCAATCGTATTTTGATGCAGACAAACATTTAAATATTGCAACTATAAAAAAATCATTGTCTGACGAACCGATTCTATTAAATAAAAATGACGGTAATAACGAAGACGAGTTTTGTAAGAAGAAAAAGGAAATAGAGTCAGGTCGGGCGTATTACAAGGACGATTCCAGTGCAACACCACCAGCCCGAATTTGTTTCAAATTTTCACTATCAGCAGAACTTGTTCAGAAAGAAAACAAAAACAATGAAGTAGATAATCATGAAACGGATATGTACTCTCGATTATTTCGATACAGTGTTAATGTAAATAAAGGAAACTTGCCTTCCGATCAGGGAGGACGAAGAAGGTCTGATACTAACCCTGTTTGAAATGTAACAACAATTAAAAGCTTTGTACCTAATGTAAATATTGTTAGTTACTTTCTTGAGAAAGGAATATTACCTGTGAACTGTACGCAGGCAAGTACCTATCACTGTACAATCTATTATTGATTTTTTAAAGGCAAAGGGCTTTTTTCTTACTGTAAATATGGTATGAGTTTCCAAGTAGAGTAGATTTTTAGGACGTAAGTGACATTCCTTTAGTAAAGATAGTATATGAAAAGCGCCAGTTGTTGGATCTTTACAGTATCACAATTCTATCAGAATTTTTTTGCCGGTTTTAAAAACACCTTCTGCGTATAATTTTCAATGTCAAAAGTGGGAAATATTATTTTTTTATCATCGATCCTAAATGCAGGTTTTAAGACAAAAATTACAAAAAGCGAAATCAACTGGGGCATGCTTACTTACTCTTAGTGTCTATTAACAACACGATTTACGATTCTTGTTTTTTGATAAATTTTGCAACCTCTCTGAAGCTTAAAACATTCCTGTATATCAAATTTTACTTTTTAGTGATTATGAAAGCTGTTACTGTATGAAAAAGCACCACTGGGAGGAAAAAGTACGATGTAAAACAGGCCTTAGTGACAGATTATTTCCCAATTACTTTAACATTCTAAAGTAATTCCCCCTGAAAGATCTAAAAGATTTTAAAGAATACATCGTATTTAAAGATTTAAGAAGACACGATCAGGTTTTCTTGAGTTTAAAACAATTTTTACTGATATGATGTTTTGTTTTTATTGACGATCCTTTTTCAATTTTGGGGGTCTAATTTGAGTACAGTAACTTACTAAATTTCCATTTGATATTATCAAACTGTTAGTATCTCTACCGTAGACTTATCATGTGCTCAGATCGAAAATTCTTTCAAACTAAGTAATAAAAGTACTAAGTAATAAAAGTGTACTAAAAAACACGCTAGGTATGATAAGCATTACTTACAAAAAGGTTGAAAACTCGAACAGGTTTCTCAGTTAGAGTAATTTTTTAATAGCTGAATCAAATTAGGATGAGTGAGTTCCCACCCTGTAACCCTTTCATGAAAAGGCACTTCGACAAGAAATCCTCTTGTGACAGTTTATTCCACAAAAAATATATTTTAATTGTTACTCTTACTAAAAGTAAGATTGTGGTAGTAGCACTAATGCAAGACATGCAAAAAGAAAATAATCCAAATTTAGTGAAAAATAAGGTGGAATTTTTTTAGAAATAATATAATATTGCTCAAAAGGTGTACTAGAAGTTATTAGTGTAACAGATCACTAAGGGATAATCTCTGATAAAGAGTTGGTAAGGAAAAGATTTTCTTAAGAACATCCGAGAAAACATCAGATAAAACTGAGCAAACTATCATAGAAAGAGGGGATAAATTATCAGAAAAGTGGAGAGAAGTCGAGAAGCTTGGTAGTTTGTTAGGTGACTATGAGGACATGACAAGAAGGAAATCTTTGGCTACTGCAGCTTTTAATAAAATGAACAAAATTTGGATTTGAAATGGTAAATTACATATCAAGAAGCGTTTAAAATTATATAATGTGCTAGTCAAACCTGTATTAACTCTGGTACCTGGGCAATGACAAAGAAGGAGGAGGGTTCAATGAATGTATTCCATAGAAAGCAATTAAGAAAAATTTGGAGATATAATTGGAGACACAGACTGTCGAATGCTGCGTTATATGAAATGAGTGATGCAATACCAATAAGTAATGAAATCAAGAAAGCCAGATGGAAAATATTTGAACATGTTTTACGGTTGAATGCAAATACACCAGCTCAACAAAGTAAGAAATTTTATTTTGAAAATGTTGACAACAGAAAGAAGTTTAGAGGTAGGCCTAGAACTACTCTCCCTGTGGTGATAGAGAAGAATATTAAAATTGCTAATGAATTGAATCCTGAGCTTATGAATGTTAAAACCTTGAACTGTGTATATGACCTCGNAAAACTGAGCAAACTATCATAGAAAGAGGGGATAAATTATCAGAAAAGTGGAGAGAAGTCGAGAAGCTTGGTAGTTTGTTAGGTGACTATGAGGACATGACAAGAAGGAAATCTTTGGCTACTGCAGCTTTTAATAAAATGAACAAAATTTGGATTTGAAATGGTAAATTACATATCAAGAAGCGTTTAAAATTATATAATGTGCTAGTCAAACCTGTATTAACTCTGGTACCTGGGCAATGACAAAGAAGGAGGAGGGTTCAATGAATGTATTCCATAGAAAGCAATTAAGAAAAATTTGGAGATATAATTGGAGACACAGACTGTCGAATGCTGCGTTATATGAAATGAGTGATGCAATACCAATAAGTAATGAAATCAAGAAAGCCAGATGGAAAATATTTGAACATGTTTTACGGTTGAATGCAAATACACCAGCTCAACAAAGTAAGAAATTTTATTTTGAAAATGTTGACAACAGAAAGAAGTTTAGAGGTAGGCCTAGAACTACTCTCCCTGTGGTGATAGAGAAGAATATTAAAATTGCTAATGAATTGAATCCTGAGCTTATGAATGTTAAAACCTTGAACTGTGTATATGACCTCGAATGTCTGAAAATATTAGCTCAGGATAGAAATAGGTGGAAGGACATTGTAGGACTTGTCTGTTAATCTGGATAAAGCGAAGAGGCGTGGGTTGATCTATGTAACATAGCTCAATCCACCTCGCTCTAAGCCGAACACCCCTTATATATATTTAGATACATCCGAGAGGAGAAATGAGTGACGAGTCATAATTTCCAAAGTCCGTTGTAGGCCTGCCACGTGAGGAAAAAGGAGAAAATTACTTCTAAGAAAAAATAATAGCCTCTGGTGTTTTTCTTAAAAAAACACACCCTTTACATCTCTTGTAATTCTGCAAGCTAGACCAGACTCCAGTATCCTATGTACATATTAGAAGATGCACTTAAATACCTGCTGCATCCAAATATAAGTAGCTCATAGGCTAGAGTATCCGAGAAAAAAACCCAAAAACATTAGGTGTGAGCACAAGGAGAAAATTTTGGATTTGCTATTGGTTTTTGTGGAGAAAATAGTCAGATGTTAGGCAAAAATTAATCTTACATGTAATAATCCTCTCAAACCATTGGAAATATTTCATACATATTTTTTCCCAGGTTATCTTTATGTTTTTAGAAGATGATAACAAAAAGTAATTATTCAGAAGCAGCGGTTTTTTAGTGATAAAATAATTCAATGAAAGTTTATGACAACCAAATGGTTAATTAGACGTTGGCTCTCAAGAATTTAAAGACGGTGGTTGGTCTACATATTTTAACCAACAAACTTCGTTCTTTAGATTTGGTTGCCTATCCTTTTTACTGTGTTTTTATAAACTTCGTTAAGCCCTGCTAAATTTAATGAGTTGTCTTATGAGATCAAATTGTTATCAAAATTACCAGACAGCAGGACTCTGAGGAACGCCGTTGTAGTTAACAAATTCAATTCCAAATAAAGAAGGTACAATAAAACAGAAATTCAGTCTTTACGGATTTTGATAATCGCTTTCAGTTTTTAAAATAACTATCTGTCATATAGCAGCTTAGTTTTTTTATTACAGATTAAAATTGAGCTTTAACTCTACCATTAGATACAGTTCTTTGCCAGTATCAGTACGAGTATCAGTATTCTATATCAAGCACATCGACACAGTTAGGGTTAGATCAATATGCTAATAACTAAATCGTTTAGCAGCAGAACTGGAAACATCTTTATAGTNAATTCCAAATAAAGAAGGTACAATAAAACAGAAATTCAGTCTTTACGGATTTTGATAATCGCTTTCAGTTTTTAAAATAACTATCTGTCATATAGCAGCTTAGTTTTTTTATTACAGATTAAAATTGAGCTTTAACTCTACCATTAGATACAGTTCTTTGCCAGTATCAGTACCAGTATCAGTATTCTATATCAAGCACATCGACACAGTTAGGGTTAGATCAATATGCTAATAACTAAATCGTTTAGCAGCAGAACTGGAAACATCTTTAAAAATAGTGATACTACAGAATCAAGGTCAAAATACTTATGCTGACCAATTGCGTCTTCATCAGCATTGCCAACTTTGTTTATGAAAGGTCTAGACAAACGAGGGTCGGATGATAACGCAATACTTAGTTACTTGTACTTGTTTTGATGTCCTCTAAGGAGGATTGTCGACTTTCATGGCTTTCACTCTTCGTCGCCACCTTTTTCGGTCGTGTGGTAGTCGTAGAGCTTGAGTGATCGTGAGGCGTGACAGGTCGTAGAGGTTTTTGGGCTGCGTTGTTCTTGGGCGTCCTCATGGTCGTTTATTTTAAGGCTGGGAACCAAAAGGTTTATAGATGATTTTTCCTTTTCAAATTATATGGCCAAGGAATTTGAGGCACCTTGCCAGAAGTTGTTGTAGCAGTGTTTGTGTTGTCTGCATTCGTCGGTATACTGCTTCCTTGGACGCGTGTTCGGTCCATGAGATCCTAAGCAGGTGTAAGGATACCCAAGTTTCAAATGCGTCAATTTTTCTCCTAACATCCATGGTGTATATCCATGCCTCGGTTGCATATGACACGATAGACCATTTTAAGGCATGCGTCAGTCTTTTCTACACTAACTGCAAAGCTTCTACATTTCCAGATGTTACTCAGATTTTTCATTACTTTCTTGGCCATAGTGATTCTTCTGATGACCTCTGCATTGCTGTTGTACTTTTCATTGTAGTTTGATCCCAGAGAGGTGAATTCCGATACTTGTTTTATCAGTTCATTCTGATATGTGATGTTCATAACCTGTGACCTCCTTCCGAGAGAAATGACTTTTGCATTAGCGATATTCTAACAACATGAGTTGTTGGAGCAGCGCTAATGCGTGTTCATTTTTGCCGAAGTGTTTGATTAATTCAATTGGTCTACCTCATGTAGGCTAACGTCTACTTCACAGGCTTTGTTGGTGTTGAAGTGTTGTATAGCTCTTTTTATTTCAGATTGTAGGACAGTGAGGATGTTTTCGTCGTGATTTCACCTCATCCCGTGCAGAGTAGTTGAGGTTGTGTTTGTTTCTGAATACAGTGTTTCAGTGAAGTCCCGCCATCGCTCTTTGATTTAGCCCGCGTCTTGCAGGGGCATTTCATTTTTATCATATATTACCCTCGAGCTCAGCGTAAAGGGCTTTTTTAGGCTTTTCATTACTTTATATGCTTGGGCATTTTTTTGGGTGTCATTTTTGTTTTCAAACGCTTTGCAGATGTCAATATAGTACTCAGTCTTGTCTTTTTCACAGACTATGTGAATTCTCTTCTCCGGTTGTTTATATTGAGAAACTGTCTGTTTAGAGTCATACTTACGAGGTTTCAACTTTTATCCATTAGTTTTAATGTGCTGTCCGATATCCATTGCTGTTTTTTTATAATAAAAGTAAGACAAGTTTATAATGTTCTATGTATGCTGTGTTGTGATTTTTTGTACATAGTTGTGCACAGATAATGCGTGCTAAGACATACTTGTTTACAGTTTCTATTCTATCCATGTACTATCCTTTACCTCAGAAGAGGTGCTATTTTTACACCAACGCAATATTTAGCTACTGAATGGCGTAGATGAATGATGAATGGTCAGGTATGTCGCACTAAATATCACCACCCTAATTGTTTAGGATACACAGAGAAATAGACTAGTGAAAATGAGAATTAACTTTCTTCAGAAACATAGAGTAGACAGCCCTAATTTAAATGCTGGCAGAACTAGTGTGATTATTTTTACTTGAACGTTTAAAACAATTTCTTTTCAAACAGGTGTTGTTCTGAAAAAAAATGATCACACTTTACTTGAGGAGAAGCTTCTTTTTTCAAAACTGCTGTTTCCAATTAATGAATCCTTGGAATGAGGGTTAGAAAAATTTTTAACTTAGCAGTTAAATTTTCTTGAAAACAGATGAGTCTGGAAATAAAAATTTAGTCTTGTTAATTTTTTTATTTGTAGAAAGAGGGGAAAGGTGAAATTTACTTTGATTTCTACCCTTCCTTTTTCTAGCAATTTTTCTATTGTTTTGTAGATAGAAATAGGCTATTACTAAAAGCTGATATCTTCAAATCTTGATAAAGCTAGAAAAAACGCTTACAGATCTATCACATTTAACTGTTGTCACTAGAGAAAAGTATTCTTTGAAATCTGAGTTACGCTAGTCACTGAGTCAATATTGAAAGCGTTAAACTGGGCAGCTAATATATCCTTAGGTAAAGATTGCAGGAAAGGAAAGTGATTTGTCCTATATAATTGACAATTTTGTTTGCTATCTTTACAACTGTTTTGTCACTTAGTTCTTAGTGGATTATTTTTTTATTTTTTTCGCTTAAATATGTTGTGCAAAGGTGATCGTAGAAGAACGTTCCAAACTAACTAAAAACAGCGGTAGAGTACTTTATTTGTACACGAGAAGAGGCGCAGTACTAGTAAAATTCGTATAATCTTATCTTTGCTCTCGCAACAAATGAACACTACGCAGAGTTTATCTTCTTCCTAAAACAATTTTAGAAAGGTTTTATGCGAGAAAAACCCCCAAAAAACAAGCGTTAGCTCGTTAAAAACGATTTTATGGCAAAGAAGCAGAGACAAACGCGGAAAAATAGTGTTAATTCGGAAGGAATTTATGTCATGGGTTATACCAGTAGCTCATTATCAAATCAGATGATGCGAACTGAAAAAAAGTAAAAAAGTTACAAAAACAGCATACAACTGAAAAGTAAATTAGCAAAAAAATATTTAACACTTCCTTTTACCCCCTGATGCACGTCACATGCAACAACAGAGAAAGCACCTGAATANTGCTGTTTTTTTATAATAAAAGTAAGACAAGTTTATAATGTTCTATGTATGCTGTGTTGTGATTTTTTGTACATAGTTGTGCACAGATAATGCGTGCTAAGACATACTTGTTTACAGTTTCTATTCTATCCATGTACTATCCTTTACCTCAGAAGAGGTGCTATTTTTACACCAACGCAATATTTAGCTACTGAATGGCGTAGATGAATGATGAATGGTCAGGTATGTCGCACTAAATATCACCACCCTAATTGTTTAGGATACACAGAGAAATAGACTAGTGAAAATGAGAATTAACTTTCTTCAGAAACATAGAGTAGACAGCCCTAATTTAAATGCTGGCAGAACTAGTGTGATTATTTTTACTTGAACGTTTAAAACAATTTCTTTTCAAACAGGTGTTGTTCTGAAAAAAAATGATCACACTTTACTTGAGGAGAAGCTTCTTTTTTCAAAACTGCTGTTTCCAATTAATGAATCCTTGGAATGAGGGTTAGAAAAATTTTAACTTAGCAGTTAAATTTTCTTGAAAACAGATGAGTCTGGAAATAAAAATTTAGTCTTGTTAATTTTTTTATTTGTAGAAAGAGGGGAAAGGTGAAATTTACTTTGATTTCTACCCTTCCTTTTTCTAGCAATTTTTCTATTGTTTTGTAGATAGAAATAGGCTATTACTAAAAGCTGATATCTTCAAATCTTGATAAAGCTAGAAAAAACGCTTACAGATCTATCACATTTAACTGTTGTCACTAGAGAAAAGTATTCTTTGAAATCTGAGTTACGCTAGTCACTGAGTCAATATTGAAAGCGTTAAACTGGGCAGCTAATATATCCTTAGGTAAAGATTGCAGGAAAGGAAAGTGATTTGTCCTATATAATTGACAATTTTGTTTGCTATCTTTACAACTGTTTTGTCACTTAGTTCTTAGTGGATTATTTTTTTATTTTTTTCGCTTAAATATGTTGTGCAAAGGTGATCGTAGAAGAACGTTCCAAACTAACTAAAAACAGCGGTAGAGTACTTTATTTGTACACGAGAAGAGGCGCAGTACTAGTAAAATTCGTATAATCTTATCTTTGCTCTCGCAACAAATGAACACTACGCAGAGTTTATCTTCTTCCTAAAACAATTTTAGAAAGGTTTTATGCGAGAAAAACCCCCAAAAAACAAGCGTTAGCTCGTTAAAAACGATTTTATGGCAAAGAAGCAGAGACAAACGCGGAAAAATAGTGTTAATTCGGAAGGAATTTATGTCATGGGTTATACCAGTAGCTCATTATCAAATCAGATGATGCGAACTGAAAAAAAGTAAAAAAGTTACAAAAACAGCATACAACTGAAAAGTAAATTAGCAAAAAAATATTTAACACTTCCTTTTACCCCCTGATGCACGTCACATGCAACAACAGAGAAAGCACCTGAATAAGTACTGATCAACAAGAACAAAAATTTCGTAATATCTGAGGAGAGGACGCCGCATTTTGACTTCATTGATAAAACAGTAGTATTGAAAGCAGTGTGGGAACTAACAGGTACTGTTGGATGGAATAACCATACCATTGATTGAAATATAATAGTGGTGTTATAAGCATTGTGCATTGTAAAGATAGAATATTGCTCCATATTCTATGCATAAAATCTTAAAAAGTCTGGTTCTTTTGGAAATGATGGAAAGAGCAGATTTTAAAGTAGTTATTTTATTTTAATTTTTATACGCCTAACTAATTAATAAATCATCTTGTATGGACATTAAATAAAGCCCAAATTTTGCTCTTTAGTTATCATCAACCTCAAGTTGTTGAGATCAGTCTCGTCATTCAGACATACAAGATATTTGTTTTGCAAAGAATATATAAATGGCAGTATTGTCTCACCTGCCTTTAGTAATTACGACTCGCAATACGTTTTGAAGTCTATTTCAGACCGAAATTCAAAATGCACCCTGTTACAAAGGTTACAAGGACTAGCAAAACTCGCTAATTCAGCAAATGTAACCCTCCTGAGGTCTTCAACAAAAATAAACTAATTGAAAGCAGAGTGGAGCAATGTTACAAAACCATATAGATAATCAAATCTGGAAACGTTTTAAACGTAAGTAATAAAAACCTTACAACAATGTAACAGCATGTACTGTAAAATAAAGGATCAGTACCAAAGTCTTTATAAAAAATCAGTGTACGTAATTGTAAAGATTTTCTTTAAAAACATACAGTCGCAAGTGCTCACTGAGTCCCTTTGTATCTGTTGGCGTAGAGTTAAAGAAAAAGAAATTTTTTGTTTGTTTGAGAATAGGTCAAGGAACAAACTAGATTGTCGAGTTTTAACAATTTAAAGCGTCCAGCACGCCTTGTGATTTGTGAGCTTTCTCAGTTTTTTAACGTTCTTTTTGCTTTTCATCTCGTAAACGTTTTCAGCCTCTCTCTTCATCATCTTTGTTGCCCCATCTTTTCAGAGACACCATCTGTCAACCATTCTTTCCAATCAGTCAGCAACCAGATTAAACTACCATTTTTGGCCTGTGACGTGTATTTGTATCCTTACATAACCCACCTAACTAACAAATCTATATCAGGGTGCTACCCGATGGCATTATTCCATTCTTTTTTAGGGGCTCGAGGTATTTTACCATAACTGAAGAAGAATGAAAATTGTTCTGTATCTGCTTGTAGGATGTAATCAAAACTTTATGCTCTGTTATTTGGTCTTTAAAGTTTCTTGACGAGATAGTTATCACTAAAGAGTGGATTTTTATGGGATATTTTTTTACCTAAATGTAGAGTTTTAGAAGACCAAATATAGGGAAACATGTGTTTTTTAAAGAGTTACTTTAAAAAAAAAAGGAATAGAAAACGTATAAAGAGTTTTTTATAGAACAACTGCAGCAGTTTAATTGAAAACTTACACAATGTGCATCTCAAAAATAAAGTTCATAGAATTCAAAACTTGACGGCAATACGGTGAAATGTTTATACTTAGATTTGCATAACAAATGAAATAGCTTTTACGAAAGTTTTCACAAGATGCATAACAAAAAGAATTATCGACGCAATAAAGTTTATTTCTTTGTTCAAATAGATCGTCGGAGGTTCTTTTCTCACGTATTTATAGAGAAATGCGCTAAATTTCTCATTCTTAAGTTCACAAATCGGAAAATTAGCAGCAGACAGAAGGACCTTTAGCTACATCATTAAAGAAGTGACAATTTTGAAAAATGTCCAACCAAAAACTCATTTTTGGGCACAATGTTTGCGTAAGTTTGTGCTTTTGATCGTTAATGTGTAACAGCATTTCTCCTCTGTCGCGAACTCCAACTTGCATATCAAAAATAGTGCAAAATATCACCTTTCCATTCGTAATCATGCACAAAAATTCCTTTCAATATCTATTTAATGTTGTATATTTTGGTGTTTTATCTTTTTCCATCTTTATAGCAAATTTGTAACTGTAATCTGCTTCTAACGCTATGTAGCTATACTAATACAAAGGTTGAAGACGCACAACTTGCACTAAACTACACACAAATATTCGTCACAATAACACAAATTTCCTGATTTATTTATTTCTTGTTATTTTCAATTAATCAATGTAGGACTTATGAATACACAAGTGTTCTTGTTTGGATATTACAAGTATATGAAAAGGCAGGAAAAAGTAGAAAATATGTTTTTTTGTTTTCAGTATGTCCCGACTTATGGAGTCGAAAATGAGCCAAAACAAGGGGTTTACAAAAAAGGTGCAAAATATGAGATTTGTATGTGAAAAGGTTTAAATGTGGGGTTTACCGAATTTTTATGTAATTATGAGCAAATCCGCTCTTTCTTTATCATTTTTCATCTTTTATGCTGTTGTCAGTAATCTTTACGTTAGGTTTGACTTGCGATGATGATGTTAAACCGAGAATTTTATGTCTTGATGGTTCACGTACATTGTGATTCACAAAGTAAACTACCATGAAAAAAATGTGCAGAAAATGTAGCGGACATTGAAGAAAAAATTTTACACGGTTAAGTGAAGTTTAATTAGATCAAAGGAAGCATTTTTAAAGTCTATGAGGCTTTTTGAAAAGAGTCTAAGATTTATAGTTAGCCAAAATCAAGAGAAAAGCTATACCAGCCAAACAAAATGAGAATAAAGTATATGATGGTACCATCTCTGGGATATATTAAATGGTTAATGGGTTTTTATTTATAAAAATGTCAGATAGCCGTTTTTACCAGAAGTAGACATTCAGGTACCATCTCGCTGGTTCTCTTCTGATGTGGAACGCACAAATGATAAGCCTGAAAATAGGGTATTTATTAATTTATCTCCAGTGTACTTAAGACCAAAGAAAGAGGAGTGATGGAGATGTGAGTATCAGAGACGAGACCGAGAGGGAGGCCAAAGAAGAGATATTACGATTATATAAATAAAGATAAGCGAGTTGTGGAGATGGAGAGAGCAGACGCAGGAAAACGAGCTTCGTGGAAGAGAAAAATGTGCTGTGGTCATCCTTAAAATACAAGGAGCCTAAATGAAAAAAATATAAAAGTACTTGAAACCACACCATTAGTTCCAACTCCTCCTGGGTAAGAATCATTATTCTTGTTTTCATTTTTCAATACATGTCCTCTAATCAAAATCCACGTCTCTTAAGGTGGTGATATTTAATGCGATTAACAAAATAATAACACTATTAAAAGAACGGTTCTCCCTCTTTTCTATAATATAAGGTAAACATGTTTATATTCTTCATTATAAACATGTTTAATACTGGAAACAAAAGGCTGCAAAAGGTTGAAATAATCGTAAATACCAGTACCAACTTAATGATAATAACTTCTTTTCGAATAAAAGTACAAAAAGCTAGAAATACTTAGCCCATTTCTGCCGGCAGTACACTTCAAGGATACATATTAAGTTTCCTTACTTTAATTACAAGCACTTATGGTTATTTCAATTTTGTACTCTATCAAGTTTTTATCATGGGATTTATACCTAAGTGATGTTTGAGTACCTTTTTCATTAAATTTTCTTTACTACCATTTTTAGGTACTCTAGAAACTAGAGGGTATATTTAAACCAATTTTCTCGTCTTTCTATCTCGTCATTTGGCAAGTCAGTTGTATGTATTCTATTAGCTAACTTGTGTAATTTATTGTTTGGGTTGACAGAAGAGCACTTTTGTTCAGTTTTATATCGACTTATCGTGTTTTAGTTTCTTCTGGCAATCGAAGCTCTTTTAGTTTTCTTTTGGATTTTTAGCGAGTTTTAACTAATAAATAACTGTATTTTTTTTGAACAGGACATCTGTGATAACAGTATATATATATATATATATATATATATGTACATAGTGTATATATGATATGACTGTAGATACATCCTGTAAAAATATTCGTATATAATAATAATAATAATAATAATAATATAATAATAATAATAATAATATCGTTTTTCATAAGGTTATATGCAAATAAGAACGTTTTTTATGACTTTTTGTCATGTCGGTAAACTATCAATGAGGTACTGACATCTTTGAAAGTAAGGAGTTCTCACTGCAAGGCTCTATCTAATATCTCCTGCTAATGATCAATGTTCTGATGAGGATAGCGGAGGTGAGAACAATGAAGTCTATATTAACTGTCTCTTTGTTAGGNCAGGACATCTGTGATAACAGTATATATATATATATATATATATATATATATATGTACATAGTGTATATATGATATGACTGTAGATACATCCTGTAAAAATATAATAATAATAATAATAATAATAATAATATCGTTTTTCATAAGGTTATATGCAAATAAGAACGTTTTTTATGACTTTTTGTCATGTCGGTAAACTATCAATGAGGTACTGACATCTTTGAAAGTAAGGAGTTCTCACTGCAAGGCTCTATCTAATATCTCCTGCTAATGATCAATGTTCTGATGAGGATAGCGGAGGTGAGAACAATGAAGTCTATATTAACTGTCTCTTTGTTAGGCAAGTACGTGCTCATGAGATTTAGGAACTGAATATGGTGATAGCATAGTCAACATTCTTGAAGGAGAAAACAAACATCAAAGCAAAGCTGATAGCACTTATACTGGTCAAACCTAGTCCACTGATTCAGAGAAGGGAGTAATGAACAAACTCAGGGCAAGGGTCAGAGCTTTCTGAAGATATTCCACCTTCTGAAAAGTAAACTTGGAAATCTGGCAACCTCAAAACCAACAATTTGGCAACCCAACTCCTGCGTCCACACCGGAGTTGCGAGATATGTCAACAAAAATGTTTTAGCTATTTCTTCATGATGCATTATGATTATGTCTACCATGAAATATTTTCATGATAGACAAAATGCATATATATGCAAGGAATGACTAAAGCAAATATGATTTTTTAAACAGATCAGGGTGAAAAAAGCCTATTATTGGCAAATCTGCTGTTGTTAAGATATAATCCTCTTCTGCCACACAGAATTTATTAGAAAAATTCACGATGAATTTATTTTGACGCTATGCCCCGGAATCGATATGAGCTTCTTTTTGAAGTGTTGGATTGATCTTATAACTTAACTTTAGATATCCAGGATGAGGTAGCAAAGCTCCGTCTACTCTACACTTTGATAAACGATAGATATTTTCCATACAGACTCCACGCCGAATAGATCTTCATCAAAGATCTATGATACATTACTATGGTCGTCTCAGGGGTAAACAACTAAATCAAGGTAAACCAATTCGCGGTAGCTGTCAGATGTGAACCATAGCAGAAGTAGCAGGGTATATTATTAAATTTTACCTATACCCTTGTGATAAAAATGGGGGAGCTACAGAAACAACGAGGTGACTTGGTGAAGCAGTTGTTTCACAGCTCTTGGATGCTCCTCCTTACCATTAGCTATGTCTTGTGCATTGGTAGCTTTTTGTGTTACTTCTTTTGTTTTCCTCTTGAAAAACGCAATATAAAGGAATTAAAACAATACGAGAAAACTGGGTGAAAGGGTCTTCTATGCCAACTAAAAATAAGATACAAAAGTTAGAAGGGGATCTCATTGAAGAATGGAGTATGCACAGTTCCCTGACTGTGGTCGGATGAAAAGATGACAAATTTCAGTTTGGTGCCTCCAATTCTACCAAGAAAGGACCTTTGGGTTCTGTTCAGTGCTGATTCAGGAAGGAAAAGGCCAAAATTGTTGCTACTTAGCCTGCCATGATCAAGGAGCGTTGCAACAAGACCACTACCTATTATGGAATAGCTATTCGAACAAAATATTAGTGGTGACAATTTTTTTGTTGGATCCCAGCAGGATACTGCAGGGTGGTTGGTTGCTCTATAAATCCCATAAAGAAGAAAATAACGGGCAACTTGATTTACTTGCCTTCTGCATGGAAATAACAACAACGTACCTGCGAAACTGCAGCAATCTGAACTGGACAAGTGGACAATCACATACTATTGTGCTACCGTGCTATTGTGTTGATTTGCTGAGGCGGTACAATTTGATAATAAATATCATATTTAAAGGCACATGGGAATCAACCTAAAGTTTGCAGTTTGCAACAAAACCACCAAAAAGTGGTGTCTAAACTGCAATGTTGAAGTACATAATCACTGCTTCGAGGAATAAAAAGGCTTATAACTTGCTTTATTCCTGTGTGACATTTAAAGCTGTCATCATTCTATGTATTGTTTAGTTTATGTTGTATAATGAAGTATTTCTGACCTTCAACAGAAAAGTATTATTTTCCTTTATCTTTTTATATGTTGTAGGAATTACTCTGTACTTCATAGAAATGTTTAAATAAACAGATCGTCAAAAAGGTTTAGTCTAGGAAGATATTCGATAGAGGTCTTGTGCTTCTATTGCTTTGATTAGCAAAAAGAGGTAGAAATATCGAATAATTGATTTAGAAGGGCTGTTTAGATGACAAAGAATTGGATCTAATAACAAGTTAATGAGTTACTTCCATTAAGGTCGATAAATTTTAGAAACAATAATGATCTCCATGTACATCACCTTAAAATGATATGCATTAGATAGATTTCTTACAAAAACAATTAGTCCTATTTTACGAAAAAGGATTTAAATGATTACTCAAAAGTAATTTGCACAAAAAATTAATTGAAATATCAGTAATAGTAAAGCAACTTGATTTTGTGTAATTGATGTTCATGCACCACTTGGTGCCTACGGTGTGTGTGTGTGTGTGTAAACTGCTGGAGGCAGACTTGAAGACCACCCCAGTCAGCTCAATCCGGCCTCATGAAACGGGAAACAAACCTACCCTCACCGCCAAAAGGCAGATCGGTCTGGGAAAAAATCAGAAACAAAAACTTTCACTTACCACCAGGGGCGGCACAAGTTCAAAAAAAAAAAATTCTCCAAATCGACGACNTTACTCAAAAGTAATTTGCACAAAAAATTAATTGAAATATCAGTAATAGTAAAGCAACTTGATTTTGTGTAATTGATGTTCATGCACCACTTGGTGCCTACGGTGTGTGTGTGTGTGTGTAAACTGCTGGAGGCAGACTTGAAGACCACCCCAGTCAGCTCAATCCGGCCTCATGAAACGGGAAACAAACCTACCCTCACCGCCAAAAGGCAGATCGGTCTGGGAAAAAATCAGAAACAAAAACTTTCACTTACCACCAGGGGCGGCACAAGTTCAAAAAAAAAAAATTCTCCAAATCGACGACGAACCAGCTTCCAAATCACATGAACGACGAGATCGATTTCTTCCATGGTACGGAAGAACAGCTTGAAATGAAGGCTATTCGTTACCGACCAGTCAGGATAACCTAGCTAATCAGCATCCAGGTGTCACCACGTGGAGGTTGCCTTCTTGGACGCCCGGTGCCTATGGTACCTTTACATACTTCTTTCCTCATTCATGCGTTAAAATACCAAACACATCAAAAATTTAATAAAAAGTAAAATTTGAGTATCAATGGGTTAAATTTGATTACATTGGACTTTATCTTTACGAAACAACCTTTTAAATTTAATGTCGGTTAACTGATGTTTATGTCAAACAAGCCTGTTACTTATTAATGTTACCGCATGGGAAGATACAATTTTCTAAGCACTTCTTAAGAATACTTGACTCTATGGACTCAGTGAAAGTCATAGATTTAAAAGCTTACGACTGATGATAGGCTAAAGCCCCTAAAACAAATATTTGTATTGCTATATTAAGGAATAAGAATCATTGGCAGTCTGCGTAAATATAACTAATCTCATGCAGTAACTGAATTTTAAAAAATACCTTAGTATAAGCAATAGATCTAAATGTCCTAACAGAAGTTAAACAGTATGTAACCTAGAAAATTCAATCACAGGTAGAAATGTCTGTAATAAATCAATACAGAAACCTACATTTTAAAGGGTAGCAAAGGTACTAGAGTGGATCAGAAAGACTTTGCAAGTGACCATATTTTACAGTCATAAGGCAGCACACTTTGAACAGTAGCACGGAGCTCCCTCATTTTCATGTTGCGTGATAACGGAGAGTTTCAGATCTTGTTTAATTTGTGGTTGCTGTCAGAGCTAGTGCTCTCCAAACTTCTTTATCTTTGCCTGTTTACTTTCCATTTTAGAACCAAGGTACTTAGAGTTGTTGACAATTTTTAAGGTTTTCCTTACTTCCTAAGATAATGTTAGTAGGTTGCTTTTACTTTAAGTGATGGCTGTAGTTTTCTTGTCATTCAGTTGCAGTCCTACGTTTGCTGATTCATACTTCAATCTTAGTAGTAAATTCTGTGAATTTTCATTGCTAATAATACAGAGGTTAGCGAAATTCGGTTTCTAGATGGATACTTTTGGACTGCTCATCACGCTCCTTTGCCTTTTCAATTCAAATCTAATATCTTTTTTGCAAAGACTAACTGAATAGTATATCAGAATGGAGCTATAGTTAAGCATGTATTCTAAAACAATTTTCAGAGATCTGCCTTGTCAACAGATCTCAGTAATCTTGAGTATGTGTTTTCGTAGAGTTTGAAAATAATTCTTATGAGGTGCTTGGAAACTCCATAGCTTTTAGGATCTGCATAACCTCTTCGTCAAAATGCTGCATATGTTGTCGAAATCTTCGCGAGGATCGACAAAGGTTTTGATTGCCTTTAAATTTGTAATTCGTATACCTTCAATAAGACAACTTTGCACTAAAATGTGAGGTGTTTCAGGCAGTCCAGTTCAGAACTACTTTTGAGTTGGATGCTTCTATTTGCCTACTGCTGACTGAATTTTGTTAAGTACCTTCTTGTTGGTAATTCTGACTGCCATATTTATGAGGATGATAGATGTAAGACTCATCACTGATTTAAGAGAAAATATTAAAACTTGCGAGTAACTATCAACGAACTGTATTTTGTTAAAAGTAGTGAAACCTGAAGAAAGTGTTGTTGGCAATATATATCCACCTATCCATCTATATTGCTACCCATTTATTGCTAATAAAAATCAAGAAGTTCACTTGGTTTTATTTGATCAATGCTGACTTACTAATGCTTCTCTACGTTTTTATACTTAAACACGCTTTCCAGGTGTTCTGAAAAATCTTACCTATCAAATTTTAGAATCTTGTTAGGTTGTCTGAAGACGCATTTGTTCAGTAAGTTTAGACATATCGACTTGGGTTTCTGTTAACAACGAGGGTTTGTACAGTCAAAATCTGAAGCAATGGTGTGAATTGATGTTCATTGACATTTGCTTCATAGCAGTAATTTTCCTGTGTATTTTATGTTGTCTGGTGTAAAGACATACGTTTCTTAGTTTACTACTAGAGTTTTATTTCCTTCAATACGTGTAACAAACTAGATATACTTTTCATTTGGTTATCTTTTCGAAATTAAGATACATTCTTCGACAGGTTTCGTGGAATAGTCAGTGGAAATCTTTCGCAGTATCCTGCATGGTTAAGCATAGGGAGGAAATGGTCTTCAGTAATGTAAAATTACACAAGTATTCTGTCTTATACCTTGAGCCATATTATTCACAAAATAACCAAAATCCTCAGTTTTATGCCTTGCAACAATTAAAAATATATGTTATTTTTATACTGTTTGTCACGACCTTTTGAAATAAAAACTGTAAGTAGTAAATTGTTAGAGATGTCATATGTCATATGTCATCAAAACAGAATTCAAAACATCTTATAAATACTTTCAAATTATATTACACTTAATATTGATAATTTTTTTTGTATTTTTATTTTGAATGAATACTTTAAGGTTTTTTCTTTATTCCTCTATCAGATTTTGTTTTTGGCTAAATGGAACGTTTTTAATAACCTTGTCTTAACACATGGATTTACGGTAATCAATGAGACATCAAGCACTTATATATAAGCAGAAATATAAGCAATTGTGAATAGCATTCACACTGTACCTATACCTGTTTTAAATAAAATCACAATAGGAATTCATAGTACTCTGCGGGTTTTAATTTAGGCATCAAAACAATCCCTTTAGTGACATTTAACATTTGCTGGGAGAGTTACAGACTACTAATCACAAATTGGAGGTTTCTTCATCATGTGGTAACAGAAGTATTTTCTGAATGTAATCCCTTAATCATTACTGTGCCAATGAGTAAAGATTTTACAGAGATAAATTCTGAAAATATGGTTCCACAGAAAGTTGATATAAACATTGACCAAGAACCAGAAGACGAAGACCAAGCGGAAAAACGTTCTTTTGAGAAAATGAAGGAATCATTTAAAATGGTAAAAAGTAATTTAAGGGGACGAAGAGGTGCTATTACCGAGGATACGTTTAAGGAACAAATTAACAGTTGTAGATGGTGTCATTTGAGGAATAAAATTACATACAAAAAACGTATTCTTGCATCAAAAGCTGTCGATGAATCACTGACAGATACAGAATGGTCTAACTCCGCTATGAAACAAATACATAAGGCTATCATACATGGAAGACGAAATGCAGTTGTCTAATTTGTTAATTGGTAAGGAAAAACATTTAAGCAGAGAATTATTATTTACGCCTTCAGGCACCTGCATGAGCTCCTACAGAGGAATAATCAGTATTCTGAAGAAGATTTTGGTATACAGTCTGGAAAGGTAGCTCTAATAAACATACACTTTAGCTTACAGAGATTATTATCTTAAGAGCACTTTTTATAAAACGTCTAATTTGCAGACCTAAACACTGCAGTGTAAATGACGGTACAAAAAAGGAAGCTTTTCTTGAAAATACTGGGTTAAATAAAGAGCGTATTTTTGGACCATTTTGGAAGCAGTAGTCTTATTTCTTTAGAAAATACAAAACCTTTTAGCACATGGATTATTTTGTTTAAGAACTAGGAGTAAAATAGAACACTTAAAATTACCATTTACCTCAGGCGACATTAAATATATCTGCTGGTAAAATTTTGATATAAGAATGAGTCGAGATTGTTTGGCGGCGGAATACGCTTCACAAAAAATGGAGACTAAATAGCCATGAAAAACCAAATTTTACTAGATACCTGGAGATAAGTTTTTCCTTTTTACTATCACATTCAGGTGATAATACTTACATGTAATTGAATGCTTTATTTTAAGAGACGTTTTGTGTTGAGCTTGTTAGCATCCTTTAGCCAGCATTACATTGCCGAACGTGTAGAAACCAAGTATAAAGAGTTTTTTGATTCACTTACAATGTTACAAATTGCCTGTTTGTTTGATCGCTTTTAATTTCTATGGCACATTCCTTTTTTTTTTACTCGGTTGTTTATTAATAAGTGCATACTAGTAGCTGTAGATTTCAAAATTTAGTTCAAAATCTGCTCTAGTTCAACAAATGTAAAAATATTTAATCCTTTAATAGAAAGTCATGTTTTAAAGTCAGTTTAAGTTTTAATTCTTGAAGGTTTTTTTTAGTAATAATAATTCAACTCTTCCTTATATTGTCTACAGAGTTTTAATTTGTTCTGCGATTGCTTTGCTTTTTAATGCCTTTGAACATAATATTGTCTAGTAAGATGTAATAACTAACTCAGCAACCAATAAGGTAGACCGTAAGTCTTTTATTTTGGAACACATTAAATAGGTTTTAGGCCCAAAGCTTGCGTTGACGTTATTTTGTAAGACTACATGCTGTAGGATGTCTATGGTAAGATACAAATTTTTCTTATAACTATTTGTTTGTTGTACAAGTTGCGTGAAGGTTGTTTGAATTAATCAAGACTTAGAGTAGACTGCATGTATTTTCTTTTTGTTACCAGGCATGTGCGTAGATACCTGGCGCCTTTACACCTTACGTGGTTGTCAGTCGACCATTTTTTTGGACTCTAGCTATTGGTTTTGGGCTTGTGGGACTTGACCGAAAAGCCTGATAAATCTTTTGTCGCTAACGACATTCGTTTGTAACTGCAACTGAGTTGTTTTTATTTTGGTATTTCTATTTTAATTGTAGTGATTCTAAAGCACTTCACTCAATCAAGATTAATTCAATTTCGAAACTTATTGTTCTTACTTTACACATACATAGCACCGACGAGGGCGACGGTAGTTATATATATATTCATAAATATATGTAATTTGAAGTCTTTAATTTTAGCCCCTAAACTTCAGGAATGAAATGAAAATGACTGCTGTAAATAAAATAACTGTTCCATCAAATATGTCTTGGGTAGCCCCATATATACAAAAATGTTCTTTCTGAAGAAGTGTAGCCATTCTGCGACACCTGTGCACTGGAGATGCACATGTCACAATCGCAACAAGCTACCAAATGAGTCCCTCAATCGTTGGACAAATCATAAAATAAACAAATGCGGTCATTTGGAATGAGTGAACTGAAAGGCAGTATTTAATTCCCTCAAATAAGCAAGAGGCCTGGTTAAAGATAGCTTTGAATTTGAAGCAAAATGTAACTTTACACATTGTATTGATCCCATCGATGGAAAACATGTCATTATTCAAGCACCACCAGAAGAGCCAATCAGAATTTTTTGATTGTGAAAAGAAATATAGTGTATCAATACTTGCAGTTCGTGATGGAAACTACATATTTACACTGACTGAGGTTGGAGAGAGTGGAAGGCAGTGTGATGGTAGAGTCTATATAAATAGCAAGCTTGGAGATGCAATGGAAAAAAATATCTTGGATATGCCTAAAGAAGATAACATAAAAGGCAACAGACAATTCAAAAGTCTCCTTATATTTTCATTGAAGGTGATGATTTTACCTTGAAAACATACATCCTGAAGATATATCCTGGTATTAATTTAAACCTGTTTTTGGTTAGTGAATGCATAGCTTGTAAGAAGGTTTTGGGTAAAAATGGTCAGAGTCATTATCTTCTGGCATCTTTTCTTTCGATTCTAACACTGCTTCATTTTCCAACAACTGCATGGCTATCATGTCTAAACTTGTTGATAAATCATTCTATTTTTACTTTGCCAGATTATTTTTGTTTTCATTTTGATTACATTTTCTCTTCATTTTTGCTTGGTTGATTGAGTTGAGCTGGATGTAGTGGGTGTTGACTTTGTAGAAATATATGGTGACTGTGGGAATAGAAACTCATGTTTAACAAGACTTTCAATGATAAAACCTCAGAAACTTCCTAATTTTCACCAATAATGTTTCTACCTGTAAGCAAATTGTTACTTGATGTTGCTCTAATTGATATTCTGTCATGCGAAAACAGGAGATTCTTAAAATATTTGCATTTTGAAAGCGTATGTGCAGCTGCTTTAGAAAGAGACATTTAATTAGCTTTGTCCATGCATCTATTTGTATTTTCTTTAAAGTTTTCCACTGAGATCTGAGGAAATCACCAAGCGCAGAAAATTCACACAGTCATAACTTCACCTAATTTGTGCAAAAGTTACAGTTCTGGATGAAAAACATAATTAGTTTTAGTGGATCTCGAAGAAAGAAAACAGCTTTTCGATTAAGAAAACTAGATAAAAATGGGATTCACTTTACTGTCATATCACTGTTCTCTTTCTACATTAAATGTACTAAAAGAAAAATACATATCAATCTAGACAACTAAATTGACATAAATTCTAGGGAAGTGTGGGTCTCACAACATAAAGCAAGTAATTGAATTGCGGGTATTGTAAATCTAGATCAGACTTAAGAGTCCAAAACTTTCCTTAATCGTTTTAAGATCAAATCTATATTTATAAAATTTGAACTCTGTATGTATCCTTCCATGTGCATGTGTATGTGATCAGAATGGAATTGATATGATAAAAAGTGATTTAGAAAGCTCACTTTGGTGTCAGAGAACTTTCAAACCCTGCAATAAATATTGTGTATGTTTATATTTCATATGGGAACGGAGAGAGAAGGAGGTAGGGGTACAGAAGAGAGGATTAATTAGGTAGTTAATCAAGAACTTTTTCATTGAGATCTAAAAGACAAAAAAAAATTAACCAGTCAATGTAGAAAGTTAAGATCTGGTGCTGTAGTACTTTGCAGCCATAGCCAGAGTTTTTTTATTTTCCATTATGACTGTTGAAGTGGCTGGTAGGGTCTAAAAAAGTGTGACAAGTTGGTCGATTCTTTAAGGTAGATAGATATACAATAATGAAATGGCCATGTCCAGCACAGGGTTCTAAAATACCCTGACACCAGATGTGAGTATTTTATATTGTGTTATTGAATTCATTTGAACATGAATTCAATAATGCAAGATATCCATGTCCAGCACAGGGTTGTAAAATACCCTGACACCAGATGTAAGTATTTTATATTGCGTTATTGAATTCATTTGAACATTGGCACTGAAATTTGTTAATATTATTGTTGAGGCGACCCGCAGAGTTAAACGAGGTTTTACGTGAGGATATCAAATAAATTGAGACCTACAAATAAAAAATATATTCTGACAACGTAAAAAGCAAAAAAATGTTGTTATGGTAATTTTTGATTGTGCTCTAAATATTGGCTATGTTATTTGTCAAAATAAATAACAGCCATGTCAAACTCCATGACTTGAAATTTGCATTTACTATTGCCATAGTGACAAACTGTAGTAGGGGTAAACTCAGACATGGGCAATGCTGAGTGAGACAGAGGCTCGTCCTCTTGTTGCAGAAAAACTGTTAACTTGGTCTACCAAGGCTGTCCTTTATTTATTAAACTTCGGTTATCCATAATTTGCGTTGCTTTAGCTGCAAACTTAAATTGTTCCATCGTGACATTAACAGGAGCCGATATGATGACAATGTTTTGATGTTTGAATTTGTGCTATTTTTTCATTTTGCCGGCTTTACAAGGAGTGCGATTGGTTATTGATAACCTTCAGAGGCAATTAATCGCAAAAATTACAATGTGATTCTACTTTTATTAGATCATGCACTCTGAAAGATTAGTCAAAGATATCTTATCACGCATGCCTAGTCAGAAAATCGATAGCAAAAAGTCGCACGAGCGACAAAAAGCACTGAGTTTCAATTAGCCTTAAAGTACTAACTTAGGTAAAGTGTCTTTGGTCAATATTTTTTTATTATAACTATAAATTAATGAAATTCGCCTCCAAAGCTAGTCAACAAAAACACAACCTTTAAAATCGCTAAACGCCTTGTTTACATGAATGTTAGACAGTCTTCATAATAAAAGCGCCCCTTTACGTTAACAATGACAATGCTGATTTAAGAACCTCTAAAACAGAATTTCATAACAATTTACAGACAAGAAAGTTGGTGCTGAAAGACTAATGGTATTACGCAATAGTCAAGACAATTGTTCATTGATTTAGCTTAAACTGCGTAAGAATTAAATTTTCCCATGTCAGGCTGTCTGCTTCTCTAAAACAAAGTTTGTCATTACTAAACCATGTGACGACATGAGTTTTGTATACGTTTACAATAAACCTGCTTGATATAAGTCCATTGATGATCTGACCACATACTGGTAGGAATAAAACCCATAAGAAAACACTTTATTAAAAGAACACATACTATCTTTCAAACAATTTTAACTAGCTACGTAGTGCAATTTGGTCAGTAGTGGTTTAATGATTGATCATCAACGCACTATGTGAGAAATTTCAGTTCGATTCTCAACTACGTCACTGATATTACAGCGGCTAGTTTGTTCTTTGTTACCAGTGGCAGACTGCTGAGTTTGAATATACGGAGGGGTAAATTTGTGAGCGTAATGAAACCAATAAGTTTAAAAAACGAAGAGAAACGAAGGGAAAAAATCGAAAAACAAATAACTCTCTGCAATAAAGTGTTTTCCACCTCAACATGTTGCAATTGTTTACTATTGTGTCTAATGTTTTTACACTGCCACTGCTCCTTTGATCTTGGACATTTTAAAAAGTATTTTTCATTCTGCTACCTTCTATTGTAATGAGCCTTTCTGGTTGTTGTTTGTGTGAGTTTGGTGGTTCTTGGTTAATCAATTGGATTCCAAACTAGTTATTTCATTCATTTTTGTAATTTTTCATTTCTTTGTTATTGGTGCAGATCGTAAAATCAGATTCAAACGATTGTTGTTGTTTCTGTTTCATTAGTTTGTGTTCATGTAGCATAATTCTATACACCACTACAAAGTTGTATAACAGGTTTGTAGTGGTCTGTAAGCTCCTTTTTTTCAAAAGTGCAGTATATGTACCCTTTCTCAAAGGTAATGTAAATATCAGAAAGTTCTGCAGATAAGCCCTAGACTTATATACATTCTTAGGTCATTTTTGGAAAATTTAGCTGACAGGTGCCTATATCCGGGAGCATTTATCTGAGACTAATTTAAAACACTTAGGCTCAATTCATTTCCAAAGTTCATTTTTCTTTTTGAAAATGAAAAGCCAGAGATACGTTACACATATTCACAAGGCCAACTCTACCGAGTCTAAACATCCTGATATTGGCAGAAATATTTCATCAGATTTCACTTCATTGTCAGTTGAAGATTCATCCAGCTGAAACTCACGAACGTCAGTTTGAAGGTTGTAATCTTTTACACTACTTACTTTTACGTATTGGTCGTCTCTTTCTTCCAAAAAATTGGATGAATCGCTTTTCCAAAACCCACATTTCATCATTTTTATTTTCTGTTTGATTTTGTTTCAAATAATGCCAGATCATTTCGTAGTAAAGATTCATAAAGCTCAAGGTGGTATTTTGTTTTAAATATATGCATTTAGATCATTGTGAATTTTTTGTTTAAAGTACTGGCATACAAAATATTGAAAGGGATTACTAATTACAAAATCAAACCCCTTTACGGCTAGTTGTGTTAAAAAGAATATTTTGGGGTTTTTTTCTAAACCTATCAACAATGGTTTTTACTTTCCTCCTTTTGTTGAGTGCTGTTTACTTCTGGGATTAAAATCTTAACAGAAGAGTATGATGGCAGATGATTATATTATTTCATCTATGAAATTCTTACGGTAGGTTATACTATTGGTATTCTAGCACTTGATCATCTTTAACGACGCTTAATATTGTTTCACATAGTTGACTGGTAGATAAAATACACTCCTGGACAGGGACTAGAAGTCAACATACTTACAAGGATACAGGAACACCTACCTTCTTCTTCTTCTTCTTCTTCTTCTTCTGAGTTCCTTATCCTTTCCGAACGTTAGAGATCATGGTCTTCCATCTCTTTCTCTCTTTTGTCAGTGCTAAAATTTTACAATCACTCCTCTTGAATTGGAGATCCTTGTTCAAGCTGGTAATGAATTTCAGTCTTTATCTTCCTCTACCTTTCTTTCCTTCAATCTTCCTTGTTAACACCAAGTTTTCCATTCCTTCACATCTCATTGCATGACCCAGAAACTGGAGTTGTCTTTTCCTAATTACCTTCATCAACTTTCTTTTCTTTCCTGCTCTTTCTAATACCACTTCATTGCTCACTTTGTCAGTCCAAGATATTCTAAGAATTCTTCTCAGGAACCACATTTCCACTGCTTCTATTCGTTTCTTCATGCTTTCATTGATGGTCCAAGCGTCACACCCATAAAGCAAAACAGACCACACATAACATTCTAGGACTCGAATCTTAGTTTTTACTTGCAGCTGCCTGTTCTTGAAAACTAAACTCATTTTACTGAAACCATCCTTCGCTAAAGTGATTCGTTTCTTTATTTCGTTCACACATCTTCCATTTGATGTTATCAAACTACCAAGATAAGTAAACTTTTTAACATTCTTTACAAATTCTCCATTGATAGTTAAAGTACACTTTGGGGATACACTTTTCTTTGATATCACCATACATTCTGTTTTCTTGATGTTAATCTGGAGTCCTTTCTTTTCACTTTCTAACACTACTTTATTTAAGATGTTCTGCAAATCCACTTCACTTTCAGCTATCAATACAGTGTCATCAGCATATCTTAAGTTATTTATGTTTACACCTCCGATTTTCACTCCAGGCATGTTCTTGATACCTCTTAAGATGATTTCACTATACAGATTGAACAGATCCGGTGATAGAACACATCCTTGTCTTACTCCTCGTTTGATTGAAGACCACTTGCTCATTTCTCCATCAACCCTGATAGCTGCCATCTGTTCCCAGTATAAGTTCTGAATTAATTGCAAATCTTTTCCATCAATTTCTAAGTCCTTCAACATTTTAAACAATTCATGGTGCCTCACTTTATCAAATGCTTTGCTGTAATCAATAAAGCACAAATACAAATCCTTCTGGACTTCCACTGCTCTTTCAGCCATCATTCTTATGATAAAAATAGCATTTCTGGTACCTTTTCCCTCTATATATGCATTTTGCTCTTGTGAGATCTCGTGCCTTATTTTGATCTTCATTCTGTTCAACAGAATTTTCAGGATCAGTTTCATCATGTGGCTCATTAGGCTGATGGTCCGGTGTAGTTCGCATTCAGTTGCACCAGGTCGTTTTGGCAAAGCTATAAACACTGATTTGCTGAGGTCAGCTGGAATGTACCCTGTGTTGTATATTTTGTTTGCAATATCAGTTATTTTTTCTACTCCAAACTCGTCTAGCTCTTTCACCAATTCTATGACAATGTTGTCAGGTCCTGCTGCTCTTCCTTTCCTCATTTTTTGAATAGCAAACTGAACTTCTGCTTTCATTATAGTTGGGCCTTCCTTTTCTTTTCTTATCACTGTCTTCTCTCCTCTTTCATCTTCAAATAATTCCTCTATATATTCTGTCCACCTGCCAAGGATCTTTTCTTTTTCCAGAATAATACTGCCATCTTTGGCTCTTATGCATCCACTAGAAGTACAGTTTTTCTTTCCAGTTATCTCCTTAATTTCGTGATATATGTTCCTTGCATCTTTATTTTTCAGTTCTTCAATTTTCTTACACTTGCTATTGAGCCAGTTTTCCTTTTCCTCATTACATTTCTTTCTGATGTTGTTATTCAGTTCTTTGTACTTATCAATTTTCTGCTTTGCAGCCCTTCTCTTATCCATCAATTCAAGTATTTCATCAGTCATCCACTTTTGTTTTGCCCTTTTCTTGATTTTAGGAATGACACTTTCAGCTCCTTGTACTATGGCATCCCGAAAAATAGTCCATTCATCGAGTGTTTCACCTTCATCTTTCAAAGCGTTGTAACGATTTTGAACCTCCACTTTAAACTGCTGTTTTAATACCCTATTCCTACTTAAAAGGGATACCTCCAACTTTGGTGTTATTTTGGATTTTTTCAGTTTCCTCAACTTAATCTTCAGGTGGCACATTAACAACGCATGATCGCTGCCACAATCTGCTCCTGGGTAACATTTCACCTGCTGAACTGCATTTCTGAACCTCTGGTTGATTGTTATGTAATCAATTTGATTTCTTGCTCTGTCTCCTGGACTTATCCATGTATACAGTCGTCTTCGATGGTGTTGAAACCAAGTGTTCATAATGACCTGACTATTTTCCTGACACCATTGGATCCACCTTTCACCTCTTTCATTTCTTTCACCAAGCCCATGTGGTCCAACTGTATATCTTTCTCTTCCTTTCCCTACTTTGGCATTCAAGTCACCCATAATCAACACTATCTCCTGTGACTTACACTGCTTTTTTAATTGTTTTATTTTCTCATAAAAAGTCTCAACCTCCTCATCTGTATGCTCTGATGTTGGAGCATATACCTGAATGATAGATAAATTAAAAGGCTGCCCCTTTAGCTTGACTAACAATACTCTTTCAGAAAAACACCCAGAATCCTATCACACTCTTTGCCCTGTCTTTGTCCAGCACTATTCCAACACCATGCTGATGTTTTTCTCTACATGAGTAGATTACAGTTGTCTCATCACTAACCATTTTTCCTGCTCCTGTCCATCTCATTTTACTTTATTCTCAAAATGTTTACTTTCAGTCGATCCATTTCTTGCTTTACATTTTGTAGCTTTCCTTTTTCGTACAATGTTCTCACATTCCATGTTCCTATTTTTAGATGTTGTTTTTTGGAAACAGTAGTTTGATTACGGTCTCGGGTCACCTGTTTCACATCACCATCCCTATCGGACGAGGTGTCTCCGCTGGATATAGAGGAGACCCTATTCACGTCGTTAGATTTTCTTTCATAAATAGATTTGACCATGATTTTACTAGGCATGATACAGCATGATACACCTACCTATAACGAGTTAATGATAACGTGCTGACTAAGAAGCAAGAAAACTAGTTCTTTGATAAGAAATTTTGATGGAACTTAAAATTGTATTGAAGAAGTTGTGTAAAATAACCAGAAACTTTTGGTAGAACTATAGTCTCAGAAAAACCTTAGTCTGAAAAGTGACAATCTACCTTTGTCCTCACTAAATGTATTCAGAATTTTAAGATCTATCCCACCTAAGAAGCTGTCATTTTCAAAGTCTTAAGCTCAGAGTACTAAAAAGTACTCACTAAGAGAAATTGACTAAAAATGTCGGAAAAAAATTACTCGATATTTGGTTTCAATTCAATTCTAAAGAATAGCAAAATTGGTATAATGAAGGTTTCTTAGGACAATAACCTTTTTAACAAGAAATGGAAAGAAAAATTTATTAATATCGTAGCCAAAGATCTCATGATAGATGCTGCCCAAAAATGCAAATTGGAAATCTTGTAACTGGCATTTCCAAAAAGCAGTTTTTTCTTAGCCAACTGAACAGCCATAACTTAAGCATTCTTTTTTTATTTCTTCTTTGGTTAGTTTCCATTCTCATTATCCTTTCAAAATACATAGCATTCATTTGCTTTTGATCAAACTTGAATAGTAAGAGAGAAGAGACAACAAGTAAAAATTTCAAAAGCAATGCTTGAAAACTAGGCAAAGAAACTTGGCAACAAATCCTGCTTCTTCAATTTCAGTTATGCATGAAAAATTGCCAGGAAATATACAGCCAATCAACCAATAACATTAGAATCAGAATATGCTTAACATTTGTAGAGTTTTAAATTAAAGCCAGAATCTAAATAAACCTAGCCAGTCAATTCAAAACAAGTGTAGTTTTTAAAGGGGAAACTGTAAGAGTGTGCGAACAATTATTTAGCTTTATTTATTTATTTATTATTTTTAGTTTGTTACTATAAATGGTACTTCATGAACATTGCTTGTTGCAGGCCTGGAAGTGTTCTTGATGGTAAGGCCTTTTCAGCAATAAATAACGGTTTACACACTGATGAAAAAACGTCAAAATGTTAACCCCATTACTGGCCTGCAAAAAAACCCAAACTATTTAGTTGCAGATCCAACTTACCATTTTTTACCATACTTCATCAAAAAAAAATATTCTTGTGATAGCAATGAAAAGGTATTGTTTAATAATGTGCCGTGTGGAGCACGTTACCCTACTGAGTGAGCCTTTGGAAGATTAAAAGTATCCTGGGGTGTTTTGACAAATCCTATTGACTTGAAACTTAGCTCAGTTTCAAAGTTATTGATGCCTATTTTATCTTGGTTGACATATTTGAAGAACTTACTTCGTACCTTGATTAAAAATTGACTAACTAAAATCCAGGAAAAATTCAGAGGGTTCAATAATGTGAATCATCCACCTTACCGCAATCCAATTTTTTCATTTGATCCATGCGGAGGAAAGATAGTAAGAAGCACTCTAACAAAATACAATTATCTTCACCTACAAGGATGAACAGTGCTCTGACTTAAACATTATTTTTACCATAATGACTATAATATTTCTTAATTTTACTGTAATGTAAGTTAGAGGATCATGAAGGCGATGTATTGGCCCTGGATTACAATAAAACCTAAAATTTCAGGCATGCGAGAGGCTCAGACATCTGACGTCCCTGACAGTCTGAGACATTTTCAGTTGGAAACTTATTTAATTGTCAGTACTTGAATGGTCTTGGTGGTTATTTCTGGAGGCTGAGTAAAATTTCAATATATAAATAGACATCCATTTTAATCAAAGTAAAGCAAACAACCATGAAATAATTATAACAATCAACCAACATCTCAAATATCATTAAAATGAAGTATTTAATTAATATTTGGCTTGGCATGGTTAAGTTCATCAATTTGTTTTTTTGAACAGTATGAATTAGTTTAGGTTTTCATGTGTCTTTTGCTCTTCTGCGTTGTTCGTCCTTTTATTTATTTATTTCATTTGCTATGAATAAATATTAAAAACAAATAAACATTATATGTCTCCATTAAGAGGTAATTGAATAGGACAACCAAATAAGTTTGAGACTTGGTAAAGTGTAAGTATTTTAAATAATGTAATACCGTATTATATTTTTTAAAAGCACCTTTACCTTCAAAAACTCGTTACTACTTGCTATGTAACACAGCGTTAGCGATACTACTCGTTATGTAATAACTTTCATTGCTTATGTAGGTATACTTTGAATTCGGACGCTCCCCTCTGGCTTGGCATCAAGGCCGAATGTCTTCATTAAAATAATGGTTCAATTCTAAAAGGTTTCCCAGGTGTATCCTGTTATTGAGATGAAATTTTCATTTTTGGTCATACACCTGTTGATCATGATTGTAACTGAATAACGGTTTTAAGCGCCTTAATTCTCATGGTATAACGTTGAATCTCTGTGGAAGTGTCGTTTTAGCCAATCTAAGGTTAAATTGCCAGGAAGGCATCTTTTCTCCGAGAGTATGGCCCCCAGTAGTAACCACTTAAGTCCAATTGGTGACGCCCCTTCTCCTAGAGAAATCAAGCAATTGCATTCATTTTTAGAGCTGACTCAATTCTACCTCAACAATGTCCTTTATTATTAGTCAAGTTTGGCAGAGCCATTTTGTGCTATTATGAAGAAAGATGTTTTTTCTTGTCCTCCTACTAATAGGGATGTGTTAAACAATTTGGAACAGGCTTCAGTACAATCAATACTATTGTCTTTTTATAGTATTCATCCAAAAATTCCAACATTTCTAACTTATGAAGCATTAAGATCATGAATATCTGGGCATTTAAGTCAAGTTATTGACGGAATTTAACGTCTTATCTCATTTTATGTCGCTTACTAAAAAAATATTTTTAGACTAGCTTAAACCTCGTGTATTTTTGGCGTATGAAGAAATTACATGTTTTTCTTTATGCTCACGCGTTCACATTACGGACTTTTCATGGTAGTCTTACTACAGTGTCTGCCTCTTTTATCTTTCAACTCAGTAGCTGTATAGGTTAGTCCTATTATGTCACACCTCTTATTGATCTTGCCGACGACCTAGTGACATTACAGGACATTCGTACTGCCACTGCTGATGATTCAGTCTTACCAACAATACAACAGCAACTCAAGCACTAGCAACAACAACCAAGTCAAACACTCGCAACAACAGCCAGTCAAGCACTAGCAACAACAACCAAGTCAAACACTCGCAACAACAGCAACTCAAGCACTAGCAACAACAACCAAATCAAGCTCTCGCAACAATAGCAACTCAAGCACTAGCAACAACAGAAACTCAAGAGTAGTATGTATTTGGCGCAACCAGGTGATCGAGAATTTTAACCCTCAATATCCCGGTGTTTGAACCCCAAAACGTACAGTTTTGACACCCTCGTCTCGCATCCCATGTCGCTCAACTCGGATATCAAAACTTCATGCCTTGAACCTCAAACACCGGGATTTTGACGCATTAAAATCCATCCGTTCACCTGGTTACGCCAAATACATACTACTCAACCACTCCACCACCCGCCCACCCACAAAATTTTAGTATAATTCAGAATAATATAGTATAATTTAGAATAATTTTGAAGAATCTATACAACCACGCCCACCCACAAAATTTTAGAACAATTCAGAATAATTTAGAATAATTTTGAAGAATCTGTACAACCACGCCCGCCCTTCCCAAAATTTTAAAAATGTTTTATAATAATTTAAATAATTTTAGAATAATAGCTTCACTACTTTGGTTTTGACTAACATCGTCCAATAGGAGCAAAAGCAAGGTCATTTCGGATTCTTAGCTAGTCTAAAATAGAATGTTTAGTAAAGGTATTTTCGAAGGAACAGGTATTGGCTTTCCTATTAAATTTGATAACAGTCTAGAACCATTTTGAATATCATTTTTACTCACCATACGAACCATTTTTGTATTACATTTTCCACATCTACCAGCTAAAGCATATGTATTTTGTTTTGTTTTACCCAGCTGAGGGTTATTTTTCCATGTTTGTTTAGAACGGCACTTGACACAATATGCAGTATTCATCTTTATTATAATTAGTTTAGATTAATATTTGAATTAGAGAAATAAATAATATTAGTATAGATGTGTGAACGAAAGCCAGCAATGTGTCAAAGATGTGAATACTTATCTAGTTTGTTAATACTTAAAATTTATCCAGAAACAGTTAGACATTACGTTGGGTCAATATTATCTAGAGGTAGGAAATTTGAAGCTAGAATGAGTAAACCTAATTATTATAGTCAACGTTTTGATACATACGGTGAAGCACTCTTAGCAATACATTCTAAAAATGTTGAGTTAAACTTACCAATTAAGAATTTAGTTTATGATATGATTGAATATTTTGAGGTATGTTTAACACGAGGTTTACATATGATAATTGATAAAGATGACTTAGATTTAGCTAGAGAGTATGTTCTCTATGCAGATAAATGTTCAAGTGGAGCATCCTATGCTAGATGTGGAGATAAACCTTACTTTCATAATTATATTATGAAATTCGATAACAAAACTCCTGGATTAATTGTAGATCATATTGATGGAAACACAATGGACAACCGTAAGCAAAATTTAAGAATTACTTCCTATTCTACACAACAGAGAAATGTTAAAATACGTAATAATACAACAGGTGTTGTTAACTTAACATTTAATAAAAGTCAAAACAGTTATAGTGGTGTGTTTCTATACAATAAGAAACAATATAATAAGTCATTTAGTTGCAATAAATATCCCAATGCTAGAGAACTGGCAATATCTTGGCTCGAGCAGAAGAAAGCTGAAATTATACCTTAATGTGATACAATTACTAGAGATTTGTTACAACCCTAAGCGTTTCATAACAATCCTATCATTTCCTTTGAAGTCACTTGGCGAATAATTTAATAACCATGTTAAGAATGAGTTATAATCACTGACACTCTTCAGAAAGTCTATTGCAAAATATCCACATTTTTCACAGTCAAAGTGTTGAATTCTATAAGTATTCCAAATTATCTCATCGTTTCTAATCTCAGCTAACTTCACAACTTCAGGAATCATTTCCATACCAAATGAGTCGAAGTACATTGTATAACCATTTATATTCTTTAAAGCAACAAAGTGTTCGCCCTTGCCTCTATGGTCGTCAGAGTTAATAATGAAAATGTCACCTACATTTAATTTCCTAGGCAGTTTATCGTGAGGAAAGTGAACTCGTTTTCCAAAGTAACCATCGATGTCAAAGTTTGAAAGTGCTTGACCATTAGCTTTTGCTAGTCAATTCTTATTATCAGCACGTCTTAAACCTGAAGCGCGCTTAATTCCTTTACCTCCGAGCAATGAAGGCAACAGGCTTGTAGCGAAACCAGCGATAAGTGTGCCTAAAAATCCACGTCGTTGTAATTTAATATTTTCATTCATCCTAGTTACAAATCCTGGTTTCACAATGTTCTGACATTCACAAGCATTCCCTAGTTCCATAAGCTTTTCCAAATCACTTCTATTTAGTTTAATTTTTCCACCCACACGTCTTATACCTTTACCTTGAACAGCTTTTTGAGTAGCTCCCTGAACTGCTTCTACAGCACAAGCCAACCCCAGTGTTCCTAAAACACGAGGTAATACTTTCTTAACGAATGGAAGAGCAAGCTTGAAGATACTTGCAATTCCAGAACCCTCTTGAACCTTACTTTCATCAAAATCAAGTAGACTCATAAGCTTTACAATTTCATTATTAATTTTAGCTTTTTCAGCTGGTGTTACAGCAAGACTAACTTCCTTTAATTTATCAGAAATATCTTTTCGTTTACTTGTCTTAGGATTTGCAACAGCGCCTTCAATCGGATCATTGTCTTTGTAATTCGCTTGGACTCATTTCCTTTTTTCTAATTGATTTCAGTTGTGTTATACTTAAATTTAATCTAATTTGCTTGTCACCACTTAATTTCTTAATCTTATTTACTTGTGTATTAGTTAAATTTAAAGTTACATTACCATTTCCTTCAGCAATATGTTTTATACCAACTTGAATAATTGTTTCAGTACCATTTCTAATTGCACTTCGAACTTTAGTAAGCTGACTATCGCTTAGCATAAAATGAACGCTTTTGTATTCAGTCACTATTATAAGAAGATTAGATTGTCTTAGTATTTTGTGGATTTGCCATATCGATACGGGTAGTCTTATTCTTAGCTAGAAAAACGATTAGATTTCCTTCAGCGCTAGGAGTTCCACGTAGTCTTATGGTTTGTATAGCATGAGGATCGTTTTCGAAAATTTCCTGTCTGCTTAAATCAATTGCATATAGTCTATAATTACTTATCCAATCAGTATAAGGCAATAGACTTCCAGTATTTACATCTTTACCTTGTGAATTGAAATTCTCTGTGACAAAACGATAGGCTTCTTGATCTGTAGCTACATTCATGTTATATAAGTCTTTAGAATCAATTTCTAAATTAATGTTTCTAATCGCAATATTACTTGCTCGTCAATCGTCAAAAGTGTCTTCAGGATGAGCATGTAACATAAACATTATCTTACGAACTCCAAGCAAGTTAGTATCAATTAGTTCATTAAATTGCACATCTGCAGTTACTTTTCTAGTTACAAAGTGGTAATACATTGAATCCCATTCTATCGTCTTTGTGAAATTTCCGGAGCTAATATGTTTCATTAATTTTGCATTCTCAGCTGTAGGTAAAACTACTTCTGGTACTAATAGCTGAGCACTTGTCATTTTCAAAATTGGTTGGTTAGCATCATGGTTGAGTAGAGGGTGATAACTTGAGTGAATGTCAAGTTCAAGTTCAACAAGCTGATTAATTATTGGAAATGTAAGTCGGCGACAAAACTGTGAAATATATTTTAATGGAATAACATAACGAATTGTGAAATGAGATCGTTTACCCCCTTCTACTCCAGCTACAAAAGTTGTATTACCAATTGTCGATCTTACGGCTACAGCAGTATTACCATCCCCAGCTAAAGCAGTGTCTTTAACAAAACCCCATTGTATAGCATTTGAACTTGCATAATCTGGTGAATATTCAAGCAGGTTTAGCCAAGTTGTACTGATATCAGGCCGTCTGTTATGTTCAACTTCATTGTTGTTAAATGAAAGTTTTACATTGCTAACAAGAGAATTAGAACCATTTTGAATGGAAACAACTTTAGCATTAGTAAGGGCTTCACCAGCTTCATTGCTAATTTCACCCTCAAAGAGAATAAAACCCTCAGAATAATCAATTAGTTTATTAACCAAAGTATGACATGTAAATTTAAGTCTATTAGCTCAAGTTTGAGACTTAGGATCATATACACGAACGAGGTCTTTCTTTACATAATTTTTAAGCTTGATTTGATCGTTGAAAAGCGAATGAATTTCGTAACTATCCATATTATCATAGGTTTAGATTTCTATTTACGTCGCAAACCTTTACCTCTAAATAGTCCATTACCATAAATTTCATCTAATATTTGTCTAGAAGATTTAGTTGTTACTTTAGAAGTAGCTTTAGGTTTTGATTTTATTTCTTCAACTGGCTTACTTGTCTTCTTGTCACTAAACACTTTGTTCACCAATTTACAAGCAGCCTTCTCACCAGCCTTCTTCCCAGCAGTAGAAGCAAAGCTTTTCCCAGCCTCGACAGCAATATCTTTAGCTGCTTTACTTGTAACTAGGTCTTTAACAAAATTCATTGCATCACCGAAAATACCATTTCCAACATATTCAAATTCACCATCTTGTGTTATATATCCATGACTCGGAACGTACACTGTTTGACGCATTATAATTATATTAGATTATTTCTTATCCATTATTTGTAATTCTACTAAAATACGGTCTTCAACGTCTAATGCTCTTCCATCTTGATCTGTAAAGTATATTTCAATAGAGCTGAAACTTGCATTTCTACAATATCTGTTTTGTGGATAATTAGGACTAATTGAAAGTAGACTTCCAAATGAAGCATTAGGAACGAAAGCATACAAAATACTTGAATCATGTGTAACACGATTGTCAACTAAATTACAGTGAACAAGTACTGTATCAACTCGTTCTAGTTTTGGGACTAAATTTCTGTTTACTTCTGTTCCAGTGATGTTAGTTTGACTTGAATCAAATCCTAAAGTTTCCCTTAATCCTGCTTTCATAGAAAATATAAAATCTGCTGAAACAGTTAAAGTTACTCTGTTGTAAACTGGATTGGCATAGAGATTAATATCAAACGTATTGTCAACATTATCATGTTTGTTTATGGTCATAATGTGATGAATAAAGTTGTTAATATCCTTCACTGAATATGAATCGTCTGGAATAGTTGCTTGTACAGTGAAATTTGTAGGTAGATGTGTATATAAGAATTCTGTATTACCATACTCAGCTTTGAAATTCTTCCAAGTATAATAGATAAAGCAGTGAGAAAGTGAAATTAAATTATTCTCTAATTTCAAGTCACTTGTTAAATTTAATCGAAGTCTATGATTTTCAGATGTTTCAGCATTAGCGTTATTCAAGACGATAGATTTCATTATTACTTAGTTAGATTCATTAAGTTTTTATAGGTAGTCTTATTTAGCTTCTTATTCTTGTATAAGTAATATAGAATATCTGCAAGTTCGTTCTTAAGCGCTTTGTTTCCATTAACAGATTCAATGAAACCAATTAGTAATTTAAGCCTTTCCTGCAAGTCTGCTAAAGTTGTCATAATTCCTGATCCATGTTTTGTCATTTGTTTAGCCTTAATAACATCTACTAATCGTTTTCTATACTTAACAAGCTCATCTCTAGTATTAGCAGCATTTAAATCAAGTATTACTTTACCATTCAATGTCTTTATTTCAGCTTTTAACCTTTCATTTAATACATTCAAATCCCATTCCTCTGTATTATGAAAATGATTATTTAGACTTCCAAAATTTTCTAAAATATCTTTATCTATATTGTCATCAAACATAAGTGAATAACCTTTTACATCTTCAACCCTTTCTGGTAACTGTAGAGGTAAATTAGTTTTTGGTAATTTTAATAGATCTCTAATATCTTCAAGTAGTTCAACACCACCTTCAGGTCTATTAGCAATTGCACGTAATTGTTCAATTATTTCTGTATTATCTGGTTTATCAACAATAGCTTGTAATCGATTAATTATTTCTTGATTAACTTCACGTTTTTCTTCCTTATCTTTACGTTCTTTAACAAATTGCTTTTCAGCTAGTTTTGTAACCAATGCCTGCTGAATTGGATCTCTTGGTATTAATTCAGTTTCACTTAATATCTCAGCTTTAACAACTCTTCCTTGACGTAGTGCATCAACAATTGCATTTTGTTTATTTAAGTCTCTTCTCACCATTTGTGATCTTGCTTTGAGATTATAATCAATTTGTCTAGGCATTATTATTTAAACATTAGATTCTAGATATATTATATGGGTGTTATAGAAACTTATAAGAAATTACGTAAACAACATAAAATTGAAGCATCATCAATTGAAGAGAGTTTTGACAACAGCACAATTAACTTTAAAGAACGTGAAAATTATGTATTTAGATTACGTTATAAGCGTAAATATCACTTTGGAGAAATCTTTAACCGTATAATATGCCAGGAAAAGAATAAACCTTCTATAGAAGAAATTAATAAAATTAAGTCTAAATTAGAGAATGATTTTTCATTAAAATCTCTCTATCAAAATTGTAGTTATAATCAAAGAAAGCATTTAATTTATATATCTTATGTTTTAAATAACAAAGATTTACCTATAGTAACTAGTAAATTAATGAAAATTAAGGAATTAATATTAATACACTTCAATAAATTTTATTCTACTATTGGAACTGATAAATCAAATAAATATTGTTTAGTCATTGATGTTATATGTGAACATTTTAAATATAATAGTTTTAGAGAATATCTATATTTTATTGATAATCCAAAGCAAAGAGCTATAGTAAAAGACGTTTTAAATTTTAAATAAAATCTATATTATATTAATAATGTCTACACTAATAAATTGCTATGAAAGTCTACCGAAAAAAATATATAATAAATAAATATTATAATCCAAACAAATTAGTTCCTCAACATCCCTTTCGATTGTGTATTGTGGGAGCTTCAAATACAGGAAAAACGAATACTCTAATGCATATTATTGAACTATCTGGGAACTTTCATAAGATCTATTTATACGCGAAGAAATTAGATGAAAGTCTTTATCAATACTTAATCGATTCATGGGAGAAACGAGGTGAGAAGTTAGGTATAAGTTTGATTGAATATTCGAATGTGATTGATGATATGGTACATGTCGATGATGATGAATCATCACAAAACTTAATTGTTGTGGATGATTTCGTGTGTGAAAAGAATTTGGATAAAGTGTCTGAACTATTCATTCGTGGACGTAAAAGCAATTGTAGTATTGTCTTTATCAGTCAAAGTTACTTTGGTATACCGACACAAGTACGTATCAATAGTGACTATTTTATATTCACTAGAAATTTGAAAGGCAATGAGCTATCGCAAGTTGCTAAGGATCAATCTGGTGTCTTACGTATTGACGACTTCAAACGATTATATCGAAATGCTACTAGTGAAGGTTATACCTTTATGTTAATTGATTTAAAACACAAAGACGATACATTTAGATTTCGAAGGAATTTTGATCATAGTCTAGTTACCAATACAAAATTAAAGTAATCTAAGTCAATTATAATGAATGGATAATGCTCAGAATTTAGCAGTACTGACAAGTCAAGATTATTTAGTTCAAAACATTATGGATAAGTCTGGAAGACTGGGAAAGGTTTTGAGAACTACCAAGACCGAAGAAAGGCTTTGTTTTGCCTGGATATCGCTATCTTGGCCCTTTTAACCCTTTAGAAGATCAGCTTGATGAGAATGATAATCCATTACCTGGAAATGAGCCTGTAAATGAAGTAGATGCAGTTGCATTACGTCATGATGTGTGCTACAGAAATAATGATTCAAAACAAGGTAAACATAAATGTGATGATGTTATGTTTGATGAGTTAAAGCAAATGAAACCCAAAACTTTTGGAGAGAAAGTTGCAAGGAAATTGTCATATGGTGCTATAGGAACAAAGAGGAAGCTTGGATTTTCAATTACAACAGAACAAACAAAATTATTAGATAAAATTTTCAATTAAATAAATAATGATATTATTATATAGATGAATACATGTACAATTTGCGCAAAAAGTTTTTGTAGTAATTCTTCACTCCAGAGACACATTAAATTAATTCATGAAAACAATCGACAACATCAATGTTTTATTTGTCAGAGAGGTTTCAGATTGTTATTTAAAGGAACATATAAGAACAGTTCATGAAAATATAAAAGACTATGCATGTGAAAAGTGTGATCAAGTGTTTTCTTTAAAAACTAGCTTAATGAGACATATTAAAGATATTCATGAGAACCAATTAAAGGTTCAGTGTGAAATATGTCACAAAGAATTTAGAGACAACACATATTTAGATATTCATAGGAAAAGTGTACATGAGAAAAAGAAGGACTTTGAGTGTCAAATATGCAATGTAAAATTTAGTATGAAGCAGCATTTAAACACACATGTGAAGGTTGTTCATGAAAAGATTAAAGAATTTCAATGCGAGTTCTGTAAATTACATTTTGGTACTAATGGATTACTTAAACGTCACACTCAAGCAATTCATCTTAACCCTATTGACAACAATTTATCACGGACTGAAATGAACATTGCAATGATTTTAAACAACCTTAATATAAATTACTTTCAACAAGTTAAATTTGAAAAATTAAAAGGAGTCGGTCAACAGTATTTAAGATTTGATTTTGGATTACAACTTGCTGAAAAATGGTTGCTGATTGAATATGATGGCATTCAACACTTTCAGCCGACAACATTTGGAAATATGACAAAGGAAGAAGCTATTGCAGCTCTGAGAAAACAACAGGCAAACGACAAACTAAAAGATGACTATTGTATGGTAAATAATTATCCGCTACTTCGACTGTCAGCAAAGCATTTATCTAATTTAAAAATATATATATATCATTGACTTTATCAGGTCATACTCTAATCTGTTAGAATCCAGATTTTAGAAAATCTATTTAATTAATGATAATGACTACTTTAACAGATGACCAACGTACAATACTAGATGACTTATATTATCACCCGAAAACTGGTTATGTGGGAATTGATCAGCTCTCTCGAAGAGCAGAGTTACCTAAGAAGACTGTTAAAAGTTATTTGATAGAGCAACCTGTGTACACATTACACAAACCCGCTATACAAAAGTTTCCAACTCGTCGTGTAATAGTTCACTCACTTGATCATCAATGGCAAGCTGATCTTGCTGATATGCGATCAATAACATCACAAAATGATGGTTATAATTATATAATGACCGTTATCCATGTATTATCAAAATATGCCTTTGCAATTCCAATTAAGCGTAAAACTGGTGATTTCATCACTGAAGCCTTGAAACAAATATTCACAACCAAAAAACCTAAATTACTTCATACAGATTTAGGGTCAGAATTCATTAATAAGAAGACTCAAAACTTACTTAAATCATTAGATATCAAGTGGTTTCAAACATTTAATGAAACGAAGGCTCAAATAGTTGAACGATTTAATAGAACGTTAAAAGATAGGATGTATAAGTATTTTACAGCTAATGATACAAAACGATGGATTGATATTCTTCCAGATTTAGTTCAAAACTATAACACAAGCTATTACAGGTCAATTAAAATGACACCTAAAGCTGTTGAAAATCCTGAAAAGGCATGGGAAAATCTTTATGGTAACACTGATGCAAAATCTACTCCGAAATTCTCTCCAGATGACTTCGTGCGCATAGGCAATATCGAGGCAAGTTTACTAGAGGATATACAGCAAACTATACTGACGAAGTATTCGTTGTCACCGATGTTCTCAATACAAATCCAGTTACTTATGAAATAGCTGACATTCAAAATGCAGAGAAAATTTTTGGGACTTTCTATGCTTCTAAATTATCTCACTTCAAACCTACTAGAGTCGATCAAATTATTTACTGAAAGTAATCTAATACTAACTAAATAACAATTACTAACCGAGTATTCATTACAAGTTTATGGGATATAGAACAAGCTCCTTCGGGAATAACACTAGCACAAGTTGCAACTCTCGTAAATTCAGAAATAATTAAAGGTACTGCTGATTTGGTTAAACAAGATGGAACTAGATCTATGACTGGAAACTTTGATGTAAATCAAAATGACTTCTTAAACGTTGCTTCACTGTTGCCTCCAAATCAAGGTGATATAATTAGAGTAGATGGATCATTTGATATGCAAAACTATAATTTAAATAACATTCAAGCGCTTAACGCGATTCCAGGCGGATCTTTAAAATTTAATTCTAACATCGATGCTGGTGGTAAAACCATTGATCTTCAAGGAGGTGAGGTTATTAATGCTAGAGAAGATCAAAGTAGTAATGCTTTAGCACTGTCAAAAGACACTCGATATAATTATGATTTAATACACGAAATTTACGAAAAGGAAACTACAAATGTATTTCCCATAACAGGTCAAGTCTGCACAGCAAGTTCGCAGTACATTCCATGGGGATCGAGAAGTGATCCAGATAACGCATTTGATAACGATTCAACTACTCAATGGGTAACTGGAACTGCTGGTCGATTATCTTGGGTTAAAGTTGAATTACCAAAACCAATTCAAGTCTGGAAAGTTGAGTTCTGTCCTCGATTAGGTACACAACAGACAACTCAACTATTTACAAGTTACTGGCTTGAAGCAAGCAATGACGATGTAACTTATGAACGCTTAATGGAATCAACAGATAAAATCGATCAAGTTAGAACATTCATTTTACCTATTACTAAACCATATAAATATTGGAAATTCGAAGGTGCAGGGTTTCAATCTATGGGGTTGGCTGAAATTAAACTATTTAGAGCAGCTGTATTAACTCAAAACGATGTAACAAACGAAATAACTACCGCTGTTGACAACGCAATAATACCTTTGGTTCACACTACAACAATAGTGATTTTACAAACGGGATGATTCCATACGTAGTGGTCGACAATGGTAAATTAAAATTAACAAGTACTTCAAACTTGATGCTAGATAATAATGGTTTAATTTACACGCAAGGATCTGCTGTGAATTTCGGTAGGAATATAAAGATGAATTTCAATATGATCGAGGAATTGACAACTCCCTTCAATTCAACTGACGCGGTAAACAAAGTTTATGTAGATACTATTGCTGCTTCGTTAGTTCATAAGCTGAACTCGAAATTAAACTTACTTTACCAGGAATTCCAATTACAAACGGTTTAGTTATGACGTTCATACCTACTACAACAAGCGTATCATATGGACAAAACCAGGTCGCAACATCCATTAAAGATCCTTTTACAGGAATAGTTTTGAGTACGCCCTTAGCAAGTGAAAGACCTGTTTTATTATTCGATAATACTAGTAATCTATACTACTTAGAATTTAATAATTCTCAACTTTACAAAGATTCTGTTTCTGCTGGCGATATTGGTGGTGCTAATGGTGATGTAACAACAATATTCTTCATTGCTTATACTTATGCTGCAGTGAACCAAAGTCATTTCAATTGGATGAAGGAAACGTCACCTGGCATTTATAATACTTCTATTCGTTTGGGTGTTAACGTACCATGGGGAGATGCTATCGTATACTTTGATCATGCTAACAGTGCTGATGGTCGTCTTCAAGCAAATTTTAGTCAAAGACTTACCCAAATCATAGGCAAGAAAGTTTTGTGGACATATAAACGAATTGGTCCGTATGCTAAACTATGGTTAGATAACAATGTTGTTAACTATATTTCTACTTTGAAAAGCAAATTTAATTCCTCCCATATAGCACGTGTCACAATTGGAAATGGCAATAATACTAACAATTTTACAAGAATGAAATTTTATGGGCTTTTGATATTTAATAGACATCTCTCAGACGCAGAAATCGAACAGATGAACTTCTTCTTAATGAATAAGTTTAAAATCTAATACATATTAAAAAATGTATTTAACGTTTAACAGGGAAACAAAACAGTTGACATCTTTTAGCGATAAGTTGAGTAGAGAATCCAATATTGATTTAGAAGGCATAGTATACTATGATGATTTTACTGTCATTGAGAATCGACCAGATATTGACTTTATTGACGTACGTTTTGATGAAGTTATGCAAGTAGAAGAGATTATACCAGGTCAGTATGAATTCGAAGAATTTAAAGAAAACTTAATCAAAGGTCACGAGGAACGCTTAACAACATATGCTGAAGCAGAGAAAGCTTTAAAGTCTAAAATTGATGATATCACTCAGAATTATGATTTAGGATTTATAACAGCCATGAAATACATCGCGGAGAAGATTTTACAAAACAAGGCAAGTGAATCTGAAATCGAGATGTTTATTATTCAAGGAAATGTTATGGGTAAACAACAAGATAATCGTGAAATTGCTTCTGAAGTTATTGAGAATTCAAATCAAATGTTGAAGAAGGTTAGTAGTGTTTACACCCACTATAAGAAATTAATTGAAGATATAAATAATACTGAGATAATTGAGGAAATCAAGCAGTTAACTAACACCTTTAAGAATGTTTTGATATATTTGATTCCTAATTAAATCTATTATTTAAATAATAATGATTGAACCGATTGCACCATCAATTTATCCTGAATTTCCTGGATTTCCTAAAACTGAAGTTAAAGCACCATAAGATGATCCATTTATACCTAAAAAGCCTAATAATGGCGGTCATAAAATCCGAATGAATGAAATCAATATGATTAGAAATCGATTAGAACAAGATATTAAAATAAGAAATAAGCTATCTAAAAGATATAAGAGATTTTTCATCGCATTACACGGTATTTCCATTGGATCCGCGAGTGTTGGTACTGTTATAGCAGGTGTCACTCTTGGAATAATGTCAAATCCTTTGACAGTATTACCTTTAGTAATTACGAATGTAAGCTTGGGAGCGATTGTAACTGTTACCGGAATCTGGAGTAAATTGGTTAGAAAACGTGTTGATAAACATCAAAGATTGTACTTACTCGCAAATAGCTGTCTTAGAAATATAAATGAAATTCTTAGTGAAGGATTAAAGGATAGTCAAATAAATCATCAAGAATTTAACTTGGTTTTAGCAGAGTATCAAAACTATTTATGGGACTGTAGAGGACAAAGTAACGCGTTTGCAAAGACAACTTTAGTAGAGAAAGACCAAGTTATCAAGAAATTAAATCATGTTTTATAAAAATAATTTCCTTTTTAGATTTGATGTAGGTACGTATAGATAATGACGTATTTATATACAACGTGTTCAAATGTGTTTTATAGTAGTGGTAATTTAAATCATCATATTAATACAGTCCATTTTAAATATCGTAATGAAGAGCAAATTGATGAATTTCTAAAACTATATTACTTCAACTGATTCTGAAAATGATAAAGAAAATGGGCTACCATAAAGGCAGCCAAATCAATAAATAAATTCAATATTTACGCCTGCTTCAGCAGACATCATTTTTGTTGAAATTTTATAAATTCTTAAAGTGTTCTAACTGGTTGTCATTCATAGCATTATATTGTTTCTCAATATTAGTTTTCTGATCTGGTGTTAACAACTTGAAAGTAATCTGAGCAGCAAGATTAGGAACTTCGTCAATTGTTCCACGAGTGAATTCAAAAGGTGTTAAATCTCGGTAAATCCCTTCCTTTACGTAACTCCATATAAAGTATTGTCTGAGAGATACTTTGTGTGGTTTTGATTCAGTTTAAGTTGGTTTTAAAACTAACTTTTCGTACAGTTCTACAATCATTTGCGTTACGTCAGCCATTCTATTATATACTTATTAGATTTAAGTCTTTAATTAGGAAATATCAAATAAAACGACTATAATATCAGTGATAATGTTATAAAATTCTTCAAAACTAACTTGAGGATCAAAATATAAGTAGTAGTGAATCATCTGTTCTAAATACTCTTTAGCAATATCAGGTGAAATAGAATAGTTATCAATTGCTTCGTACATCAAATATTTGTATACATTAAATAGTTCGTCCATCTATATTAATTAATTATAAACTTTGAATTCTAGTTCCTTTCCAATATTAACCAAAATTCCTTTAGAAATGTCTAGTATTTTCATGTATCGTTTAAGTTGTAATTCATCCTTAGTTGTTAGTTTCGTTGTAGTTGCTTTGAGTTCTAGAATATATTCGTTATCTATTACTATATCTGCTCGAAGTACTGCAATTTCATGGTTTTTGTAGATTATTGGTACTGACTTCTCTGTTTGAACGTTGGTAAAGTCCTCTTGTAAACGAAGTATTAATGCTTTCTGATAGATAACTTCGCTTAGTCCAGAACCTAATGTATTATAAACATCATTGATTGCTTGGATCATTTTAATAATATAATAATATAAATTATTTCTTTAATTAACAAAATTCATAATTAAAGTATTGATGTTCTGTTATTTGACCAAGGTTTCTAATGTATTCAAGTGAATGTGGAAAATCAGGAGTTACTATTGATTTCTGAATGGTTCTAATGTTGTCACTCTCTATGTAACTCTCTGTGTCACTCATTTTCTTATTATAATAATATTAGATTATTTCTTTAATTAAGCGAGTTGGAAGTTAAAATACTGATTTCCAGTTGATTCTGATGTTTTTAGTCCAAGGTTACGGAGGTATTCGAATATACGTGGTGTATTTATAAATTCTTCTCGCATTCTATCTGGTGCATAAACACTAAATAATTGACTATCTTTTGAAGTAAGATTTAATACAAGACAATCACGCTTACCCTTTGTTTTGAACGTTCTTTCACGAGTAATCTTGTAATCACCTAGAGGAAGTTCACGAAATGGAATTGTGTTCTCAGGATTATATTGTTCGAATAAATTATCAAGATTGTCTGGGAAAACTATTGATTGTTCTTCGATTACGTAGTTGAGGTTGATTGGGGTTGTCATCTATATCTACTAGTAAGTATTTCTTTAATTCAAATTTAAGCGCCAATGACCTATAGCCAGAGTTGAAATCTTGTCGTTTAGGATTACTCTTTTATTATCATTTCTATCCATCGCAATTTTAGATTCTTGGACTGCATACATATCATGATTTTTATGGTGAAATCTTACTATATTACGTCTACGATCTTCTTCTGAATTAATACCAAGTAAGGTATCATATAAATTTGGAAATGAAATTTCGTTGTTTTTAACCGACTTTGCAACTCCTTTTACTCGGTTAATAGTGCTTGTAATATCATTATCACAATAATATGAATATAGTTTAGCTCTAAGTGCTACAAAGTGTGATATTTCATTATCACCAGTTTCGTCTTTGAATTTACCTGGAACGTACTTATTAATATTTAATGGAATACCTGATTTTTTTTTGTAACCATTTATTAATATCTGATTTTATATCTTCATAAAAGTCATCAGTTTGAATATAATAAATAAATGAATCACAATCCATATAACCGAGTTTTTGAATTGGAAATTTAGGTCTCATATATTCATAATGAAATTGATACATCAAAAGTTTTGATAAGTCAAGAATTTGCGCTCCAATATAAATTGGTTTGTTAAAGTTTATTGCATATTTATCGAATGTAATTGCTGCTAGTTTATCAGTAAACATAGTCGTTTTAGCATTAATTTTTGAAGATTTTGAAATAATCTTTTCCTCTGAGGTATAAAAATTAATATTAACTCTATTTCTAATATTTTCCATAGTCTTACCCTAAATTACATTATTCATAAGTTTATAAAAGTCTTTCTCAAAAGTGTTAGCTGCTTTAGCTCTACATTAAGTGTTGCTATCAATATATTGTTTAAGCCAATGTGATTGGTTATAAGAAATAACTCTATGAATTTGTAATAATCTGAAACCATGATTTAATGCTTGTTTTAGTGATTTTATATTTAAAACATGTGGTGTTTGTTGTTTAAATTTGCAATTAATTTTGATGTATTATCTTCACATTTAAGAATTTCTGGTAAGAATGGTAAATCACTGTGATAATCATGAAGTTCTCTGAGATATTCAAGATCTACTTCAAGAGTATATCCGGTGTTTCCATTTATGTCAATTTTATTGTTTAAGAATGACTTTATAAATTGTTGTAATTCCGTTTGTGTCAACCAATGGAAGTTTCCTGTTGGTAGTTTCTGTGACATTGCATACCCATAAAGATTGTTTGCGTCTACATACTTTATAAATGTGGATGGTTTAGTCGAATCGTAATTTGGAAGATGTTTATTATTAGCTTCCGCATAACGATGTGTTGCTGTAGCCAAACCACCTCGAATCTGACGCTCAAAGAATTCTAATGTAAATTGATCTTCTGTAATGTAATCTAATTTAACTTTCGTAAATTTTAACATTGCATCCCATGATAACCCTGCTGCTGTGTAGTAGTGGGATGGGTCAAGTTTATAATTTAATATACAGATCTTTCTAATGTTTTCAAATATATCTGCTATAGGTGTAATACATCAGTAATTTGATATAGATCAGCATACTCACCGAGTGTTTTAATATTATAATGCTTCCAAACTTCTTGAGCATGTTCGTAATCGTTAGAATTAATATGTGATTTATTGAGCTGAGAATAAAACTTTTCTATTGGAGGTAAAGAGGTATCATTATATCTATTAAAAGAGTCGATGTATTCATATGGAAATATACCTTTTCTACATAAGAGCTTATTATCTGGATAAAACTTGGATAAGTTTGGATGTTTTATTAAATTTGATGATAAGCTATCTAAACTATCTTTCATAAACCTATATGAATCTAAAAATCTTAGCGTAATTCATCTGTGAGAGATCTTATTATATGTATTATTAAAATATGTACCTGCTGAGAAATCTGCTGAGAATGAGATATAAGTTTCTTCAGTGATTGGAATAGCTTTTAGGGAATCTGGAATGAATGCTGGATGATTTACAACCTCACGAATAAACAAATGTGTATCATAGCCTGAAAGGTTATGAAAGAAGACTGGTATAAATGTTGAGTCCTTAAAATTAAGGTTGCAGGCTTGATGAGCATATCCTCTAAATTTTACTGTAAAATGGTCATGATCTATTACGAGTGTATCAGCAAACTTAAAGTCATCTGAACAGATTGAACATGTTTTAGCTTAAGATTTGGGATATGGTGGGGTTGGTACAGTAAGTTTCTTAAATTTATAATATTTATTATATATAGAATTTTCATTTGTAACTACAGTTTCAACTAATGACTTCACAAACATTTTATCGGCGTGATGTCCTCTGTAATAAACTGGTGAATGACTAAATGAATCAATAGTAGAAATTATATAATAACCAAACTGTGATAGAATGTGTTTTGTTAAAATTTGTCTATTTTCTAGTGTAGTAGTGGTTTGTTTCTCTTGTATAGCTTCAAAATCTGCATAAACTGTAAATGGTACTTGGACACCTTTACTAATATTTTCAAATTCAATTTTATTTGGGATTGTTATGGTTTGATCATTTTGTTTTATAGTTTTTGTTGGTGGAGGTAATGTAATATAGGCTTGTTTCTTTAGGGACTATTAAAATTAAAATTAAAATTTAAAAAATTAAAAATTAACTGATTGATTTTGATCATAATAATTTATGATTTATTGATACTTTTCTTTAACATTATTAGAAATTCTTATTGGAGCAATTGGTGAATTTAGATTTTCTTCATTTGTGAGCGCATAAATATTAATTATCAAATTATTATCAGCTTTAAACTTTGAAATTGAATTGTTAAGGTTATTATCTGAAATGACTGGAAATGTTAAGTGTTGTGTGTTTAAATAGGTCATATAGGGTATATAATGAGAAATATTGCTTGGATTGTTGACATNATGTAATATAGGCTTGTTTCTTTAAGGAAAGACAATATCTTAGATGAATAATAAATTTATGTATGTTTGGTGAATGAAATCTACAGAAATGACAGAAAATATTTCTAGAAATGTGACGGTGTTTATCAAATTGTCTACTAAATAATGAATTAAAGTTTAAAATATACATAAAATGATTCTTATACAGAAATAGGTTGATTGTTTGATCATTAGCGTCTTGTATGGATTTCAAAATACTATTTTCAAATTCTTGTTTCTAAAGACTATTAAAATTTACTGATTGATTTTGATCATAATAATTTATGATTTATTGATACTTTTCTTTAACATTATTAGAAATTCTTATTGGAGCAATTGGTGAATTTAGATTTTCTTCATTTGTGAGCGCATAAATATTAATTATCAAATTATTATCAGCTTTAAACTTTGAAATTGAATTGTTAAGGTTATTATCTAAAATGACTGGAAATGTTAAGTGTTGTGTGTTTAAATAGGTCATATAGGGTATATAATGTGAAATATTGCTTGGATTGTTGACATGTTTGCCTATGAAATGTGCTAAAACTCTCTATAAGAAACATTTATTGTCATTATTTTTAGAGTTGTCAACATTAATTAACCCTTTTCGTCTGGATAATTCTGATGGTAATTGTTGATATGTCCCACCAGGAAATATAGTAACTTTCTGTATATGTAACTCTATTTCATTGAATGATGATAGTGTCCATCCAGTTTGTTCCATCTTAAGGTTTTCAATTCTAGTAGTAAATTCAGAAGTTATTAATTGTTGTAAGTTTTCTTAATAAGGATAAAAATATCTTGAATGTAATTTAAACACAGTGGGTTCGCCATGTGGGCGAATAAATGTTGCTTGAATAAAAACACGAAATTTATATGGATATCTAAGACGATTTAAAATATATTTTAAATATGGATATTCTCTATATATTAATTCTTCAACAAATATATCAACAACGTCATTATAGAGATCTAGTCCTTCATCGTAATTAGGCGCATAATCAAACTGATGGTTATTTAAAGTTTTAGTATAAATTTTTAGAAAGTGATCTAGTTTATATTCAGTTAAAGTATATGTATTATTTAATTTTTCTTGTATGGTGTCACGAATTTTATGATCTCTTTCAATATTACTGGGTGATATAGATGTATTATTAAAATGATTAAATATATTATTAGCTAGTTGTTGTTTCAAGGTATTGGGTGTATAAGGTATATGTAAGTCCCTGGATATTTCACGAAGTTTATTGCGTTTTAATCGCATGATTTGCTCAAGGGTAAACTGACTATAGTTCGGCTGTTGTGCCATTATATACATATTAGATTATTTCTTTAATGGAAAATTTATGTTAATTTACACTATTTTAGTATATTTTAGGTAAATTTAGATGCTACCATTGGAATCAGTAAATCAAGACGATTCAAATGATATATTATTTATGACACTTTTAAATTTACGGTTTTACACTTAAAAATGTTAAAGGTTGAGTATTACTCTACCACGTGCATACATGTTCAACCAATTAAAGTTAATTAATGATACTAGTACCGGAAGCGGCGCTCAACCAATTAAAGTAACGTGGCAAGAATATAAGAACAAATCCCGGTAGAACGGTTAGTTCGCTATACGGCGTGCTCACACGATTTTGGCATTGTCTGCCAGTCGACTTCGCCTCGGCTGGCGGACGTGTTGCCGAAAGTTGTCTTTCCTTCGCGCTGGCATTTTTGTTGGCGTGAAGGAAAGACAGTGAGTTCTTCGTGTGGTGAACTCCGGGGTTAGTTTAGTGTAGGTAAGTCCGCTTGATTGTTTAGGAATAGGGTGAATTTTGTTATATTCCTATCTTTAGTGCCAACAGAATAGGACACTTCCAGGTATTTATATTATATTGGTCATTTCTACCTATATTCTTCTAACATTAAGTGTGATAAGATGATTTGATGTTTCATATAGTGCAAATGGATCTCAGCGAAATCTCTCTCCAACTTTCGATTTCGTGTAGATTTTTAGGTTAAGCACCAGTATGAATGTAAAGACCTCTGGCGTGGACTTAATTGTCTCGTAAGTCTAAATGTGGAGACCCCTGGCGTGGACTTAATTGTCTCGTAAGTCTCGTGTATGAATGAGGAGGCCACTGGCGTGGGCTTAATTGCCTCGTAAGCCTCATTGGTGCTTGGCCGGAGAGAGAAAGTAGCTCTGCACAGGGGCATTTGACAAATACATACTACTCAACCACTCCACCACCCGCCCACTTACAAAATGTTAGTATAATTCAGAAAAATATAGAATAATTTAGAATAATTTAGAATAATTCAGAATATTTCAGAATAATTTAAAATAATTTAGAATATTTTAGAATAATTTAGAAAAATATAGAATGTTTAGAATAATCTGTTTTCCACCCACCCATAAATTTTGAAAAAATATATTTTAGCATAAAATTTGACCCCTGGAGGTGAAATTAGAAAAATGCAAAAAATCCGTTCCCTAACCCTAAAATCGTCAATAATGGTATTAAAATTCTTTTTTAGCATAAAATTTGACTCCTGGACGTGAATTAGAAAAATGCAAAAAATCCGTTCCCTAACCCTAAAATCGTCAAAAATGGTCTTAAGAAAAAAACTATAGAGTGACATACTTTTGGTAGAAAGCACCCTCACCACGCCAAGGTAGTATGTCATCGAGGGTGTACGAAGTTAATTTATTATAGATAAGTAACTCAATGTTTAGAAATTAGATGTATTTTGTCATCCTTATATTTAATACCAACAGAGTAGGATACTAGTTGTGAAGGCTTACAAGGCAATTAAGCCCACGCTAGTGGCCTCCTCATTCATACACGAGACTTACGAGACAATTAAGCCCACGCCAGGGGTCTCCACATTCATGCTTCAATGGTCTCCCCGCATCTCAATACACTAAGCGTGAGAAGATGATTATGACATCCCATTTGGCGTAACCAGGTGAACGGATGGATTTCAATGCGTCAAAATCCCCATGTTTGAGGTTCAAGGCATGCAGTTTTGACATCCGAGTTGAGCCCCATGGGACGCGAGACGAGGGTGTCAAAACTGCACGTTTTGGGTTTCAAACACCGGGATTTTGAGGGTTGAAATTCTCGGTCACCTGGTTGCGCCAAATACATACTACTCTCAAGCACTAGCAACAACAACCAAGTGAAGCACTAGCAACAACAACCAAGTCAAGCACTCGCAACAACAACCAAGTCAAGCACTCGCAACAACAACCAAGTCAAGCACTCGCAACAATAACCAAGTCAAGCACTCGCAACAACAGCAACTTAAACACCAGCAACAACAGCAACTCAAGCACTATCAACAACAACCAAGTCAAACACTCGCAACAACACCAACTCAAGCACTCGCAACAACAACCAAATCAAGCACTTGCAACAACAGCAACTCAAACACTAGCAACAACATCAACTCAAGCACTACCAACAAAAACCAAGTCAAGCACTCGCAACAACAGAAACTCAAGCTCTCGCAACAACAGAAACTCAAGCACTCGCAACAAAAACCAACTCAAGCACTAGCAACAACAACCAAATCAAGCACTAGCAACAACAACCAAATCAAGCANCGACTTCAACTTCTGCTTTCACAAGGTCTTTTTTCACTTCTTCAAGCTAGGTTGATATCGGATGGCCTTGTGGTCTTTTGACTATTCTGTTGGCTTCTTCTGGCATTAGTCTGCATGGTGTATCTACTGGTAGTCTCAATGCATGACCAAACCATCGTATGCGTTGCCTTTTTATTATCTTGGACCATGGTTCTTGCTTTGTTCTTTGTATCAATTCTTCATTGGATATATTGTTCGGCCATCTGATGTTTAAGGCTTTTCTGAGCAGCTTTCTTTGTGTGGCATCAATTCTATTGATTCTTGACTTTGGTAGAGCCCAGAGACAGCTGTTATACATGAAAACACTTCGTATGAACGCATTGAAGACATCCATCTTTGATCCAACTGCAATTTGACTTTCCCAGACATCTAATAGATTCTTCATAGCTTGGTTTGCGAGCGAGGATCTATGGATTCTCTCTTCTTCGGTATCTAATTTTTATCCTAGGTACTTGCACTTCTTCCAGCTGCCATTTTTATTTGCTCTGCTGACGTGGTGTTCTTCTGTTTTACCTTCGTTGCACTTGAGATTTCTGTTTTTCAGCATTGAAGGAACTGTGTTTTTGATGTAGTTTGTAACACCTCTATCTTTTGATATGATTGCATATCCACAGTCATCAGCATATTATGTGTCTATGGTAAGGGACTGCTTCATTTTCTTGTGGATTTTCTGTGATGGTAGGAAGTAGGTGTTATCTTGCAGTTGGCTTGGGACCTCTCTATGGATACTTGGTTGGATGCTATGGTCATGATCTTTTAACTTGAAGTTGTATCCTAGTGATTTTGCTAGATATAGGATGGGAAAGATGGTACTCAGACAATCTCCTTGGGGTGATCCTGTGTTTGTAGTGAAGGGTGGTCCATTTGTTTTCCCGCATCGAACAGTGTATTTGATATCTGTCAGCAACATTTTCATCATGTGCAGCTCGTCTTTCTCTAGGATTTGGCTGAGGTCTGTTAGAAGTTTTTTCCGTTGAATAGTGTCGAAGGCTTTTGATAAGTCCATTAGCAGGACGTATAGCTCGTATTCATTTGATGAGAGAGCCTTTTCTGTTAGTAATTTGTAGGTTGCTACGTGTTCAGTTGTTGATCGGTGTTTTTGATATGCTGCTTGTGAGTGAGGGGTGTGTTGTTCTATTTTGGTACCAGTTTGGTTTAGGAGGATGATTGCTAGTATTTTGCGCAGAAGTGATAGTAGTATGATTGGTCTGATGTTAGTACATGGCCCTTGCTTTTTTCCTGTTTTTGGAGCGGTATCAGAATTCCTGTGATGAGTTCTTTTGGTGGTATTCCTGTCTTTGCTGTAATGTTGTAAATTTCAGCTATTCCTTCTGTAACTACTGGTGGGGCGCACTTTTTCCTGGTTTCAGTTTGCTTATCGCTTGTGTGACTTCCTCTTTGGTGTATGGTAGGCCTACTCTCATTTCGTATGGTTTTGCTGGCAACAACTATACACAACATCAACTCAAGCACTCGCAACAACAGCAACTCGTGCACTCGCAACAACAGCAACTCAAGCACTAGCAATAACAACCAACTCCCATGTCGATTACCCTGGGAAAAAGGACGCTACTTGGGAGCGGAGGAATCCCTCATCGTGTCGGTATTCACACACACACACACACACTCAGCGCAGAGGTTGTTTTAAATATTGTTGCAGCAACAACAATATTAAAACAAAAAAGAGTTAAAACTCATGAAAACCAAAACGTTTGAAGAGATCTGAGAAGGGAGCTTAAGACTCGATAAGATAAAAATGGTCGGCTTTTGTGCTGAAACTGTTCAAGAAGAGAGTAAAGCAGAGGCTTGAAAATGCCTTAAGTCAAGAGTATGTTCCAAGTTACAAAACATGCTAACGAAGGAGTTTCACACGTTTATGACCCACAATTTAGTTGGTTTGTTTGGGTGTCAAAGTTGCAAGGGTACTGCGAAAAAACGAAATTGTTAATTCATTTAGCATCCAAGAACTTTTGGGACCAGCAAACTTAGAAAACAAATAAAATATTGTCTCTAGTAGAGGCTAAGTGTTTGTGGTTTTAGAGTACAAGCTCCGAATTTGCGTGAAGCGACAATTTATTACTTTTTAATATGTCTTTGGAGGGAAATGGAAGGTTAACTTATGAAGAATTCCTAGAAGATTGCAATCAAATAATTAAAGGAGCATACGAACTAAGATGGGAGCTGAGGGAATCCCAGGTTAGTTATTTTATGGAAATTTTAATTTTAATAGGTCTATCTGATTAACTAAGTCAGGGAAGATGCAATATTTTTGGGGGTTTTTTTATACCTCAAGTTGTTGGATTGTAATGACTTGTGACCTTTTAATACATGTAGTTTTATGCATAATGTAATTGCTTTAAAAATAAGAAAGTGTATTAAGTATGATCATGTAATTTTAGAATAGATCTTTAGGGGTGTAAATTGTAGGCCTATTTTACTAGACACAATTATGTCATGATTTCAAAACCTGTTTTTCTTTTGTAACCTAGTGAAGCATTTTTTTTGTTTTAGCATGAAAAACATAGAGGTCATTTAACGTAATCCCAGGTTGTTTTTTAGTTTAAATGCAGGGAAGTCACTGCAAAGAATGATACAAAAACGGAGACATGGAAAAATAAATCATCATCCTCAACATTTTGCAAGATATGCAGTATAAGAAACCCAGTACACATGGTGCTAATTACTGATACAAGACTGATTGAGTAGATATGTAGTGGTTTTTGTTTAGTTTGTTCCTATTTAAACCAGGTAGAATAGGAGGAGTAGGATACTTTCACTTACCCCTTACTACAGAAAAATTGTATTAAAATTTTGTCTGAACCACCAGGAAGCAAATTTTGATGGGTCCTGTAAATATTCAGTTTTCCTTTTTGAAGAAAGAAAACATTGAAATTTGACTTAAGGTTGTATCATGAAAATGCCAAACTCTTTGCATGCTGGTAAGATGTTTATCATATGTCTTGTTACTGATGAGAAGTATACAATGAGTAGGGTGTAATATGTACCTTTTTATTCAATTTTCTTTCATTACATAACTAATGAATCTCCAAGAAGCTATTCCAACCAATCAATGACCTAAATTTGTTCTTCCTAAATAAAACAAATTTTATAGCAGCTTCTTTTTGCTGAAGATTATTGTAGTTAGAATAATAAAATGTTGTTTTATTACTTTATAGTATCCTCCAAAAAGGAAGTATATGGTGTCAAAAGCAGTTCAAATGATCATAAGAAGAGAAGGCAATTTTCAGCAGTTAGAAGGTAGTCATATACTTGACAATGAAATAGAGGAACAAGACAGCAAATTGGAGATGTTTGATTACAATAATGACATTTCTACTGGTAGTTTTTCTGATGTTTGTACCATAAATAAAAATATCAACAAGGTAATTAAAAGTTATTGGCTGTTGATTTGAGGGTATTATTAGAATATCTGAGTAGCTTTTATAAGGCAAACCTGGCAAGAAAGCATCAGCTGCTCTTTGTTATGGCAAAAGTAGAATACTTGCAGCCACCTATAAGAATAAAAGTATAATCTGCTTTGACAAATATATGTGAAAAGGCAAGGACCATTTAGGTGGCTGCAAGTATTTTGTTTTCAAGTGTTTTTGGTTCGTAAAATAACCTTGTGTATCAGATCTCCATTTAAAGCTGAGCTGCTATTGTAACCTGTAGTTTTAGGACAAGGATGAAAACCAATCTTGTTTAAAAACATATATTCATAAACAAGACAGAGTGACTATAATCTAATAAAATCATTAAGTCAAAGGTAGACAATGTACTATTTAGTACTGATTGCAGAGATACAAACAAGTATAAAATAAAACATCACTTTGTGAATATTGCCATATCAGATTATCAATATCAACTTAAAAAGCTCCTTCAAATAATCAATATATAAAGTCTTGTAAACACTACAAGTCCTGTATGTAAACACCAGAGACGATTTAATCAATGTTTATTTATACAAATCTCACAACTTATATAATAAACTTGGACTAAATGAACAGAAATATATTGGGAATAAGAAACCACAAGGAAATAAACAGTGGTGTGAATAGCTAGAAAAAGGGACGAGGACCTAAAAACCCAAAGACATTTATGATGTTATTACAATAACTAATACCAATCCTTTATCAGTTATGGAAATCAAAATTATTTGAGCTTTGACTTTTGCTTGATAAAAATTCATTTTGTATGTTAAAGTGGAAAGAAAACCACTGAAAGAGGAGAAGTAAATAAGAAATAAAGCAGCAAGCAAAGAAAAGTGCTTATTGTAAAACACATAGTTATGAATACTATTCTTTTCTACTCATAGGAACTTTCTCTAAGAGGTAGCCCATACTTAGCTAACAATATTCCCTTCAGTTAAGTATTGTGATCCATTCAACACAACCAGATGTAATTTCCAAAATTTTCTTCTGTACGTACAAAACTTTTGACAGTGTGTGATAGCTTTTTTGAGCCTTTCTTTGGCAAGTTTATCTGATTCAAAATAATTATGTATGACTTAAAGTGTCTCACATCAACAAGAGCCAGATTGCTAAAGAGTATGTTTGCTATTTCTATTTGAAGTAAAGAAGAGGCTCTTTAGCCTTGGTTGTCAACTCTCTTGAATGTGGTGTCTGGATTATGCCTTCTTTAGCATAATACAGTGTCTGGGTACATAAACAGTGCAGTGGAATAAAGGACAAACTGACTGAAAGTAACTGTTTTAGCTGCAAGACATGCATAGAAGAAGAGGCAACCTGTGACTTAGACCTATGGAAAGTGCATTTGGAGGGTGAGGAAATTGAAGTTGTCCAGAAGTTTTGCTACCTTGGTGGACACCCTTGGAGCTGAGGCAGGAGCTGGTGCAAGTGTAACAGCAAGGGTTAAAAGTGGATNCACAGTGTAAAAAAGACAGTGTAATTCTCACGAGGTAGTCATAGTGATGAGAGATATGAATTCCAAGGTCGAAGATCAAAGAGTAGGAAATATAGTTAGAAAATATGGGCTAAGGATACAGAATGAGAGAGGAGAAAAATGGGTAGACTGGTGCACAGCGCATGACCAGGTGATTATGAACACATGATTTAAAAATCATAAAAGACGCCTGTGGACATGGAAAGATCCTGGAGATAGGTATAAAAATCAAATTGACTATGTAACCATCAACAGTCTTTTCCGAAATGCTGTTCAACAAGTGAAAGCTTACCCCGGAGCAGATTGTGGAAGTGACCACAATCCTGTTGTATGTACAGTCATACTGAAGCTTCGTCGACTAAAACGCACAACTCCAGAAGATAAGCTACAGTGGAATATTGTACTTGAAAACCAGGAGCTTAGATCCAGATATGCAGTCGTAGTAAAGAACCGTTCGAAATACTAGAGAGAGAGAAGAAGGCAGTAAATTGGAAGTGCTAAAAGAAGCACTATTAGAAGCAAGCAAAGAATTTGTTCAGCCCAAAAGAAATGAACAAAAGCAAGCTTGGATGAAGCCAGAAATTCTGCAGAAAATGAGAGAAAGGCAGAAAATTTCAGACAGAGACTCGATTCAATACAAAAACGTAGATCGTGAGATAAAAAACGAATGTCGAAAAGCGAAAGAGACATGGATAAATGAACAATGTCGAGATGTTGAAGGCCAAAAAAAACCCGGATACAAAGTTCATGCACAAAAGGATTAAGGAATTGGTAGGTAAAGGAACATACTGCTCAAGTGGATGCGTTAAACCAAAGGATGGTTCTATGCGCTGGGCAGAGTACGCTGACGGGCTGTTTTCAAGGGGAGACAAACCATCCATTAAGAAACCCATAAATGGACCCAGACTTCTACCATGTAAAGTGATCTCGGCGATCAAGAAGATAAAGGTAAACAACACAACAGGGCCAGACAGAATCTCCGTAGAAATGATAAAGGCTCTTGAAGGGTTTGGGATATGTAAAGTCACGGAATTTCTCAACGATATATATGACAGCAGAGAAATTCTATCAGACTTAACCAAATCTGTATTCATAGCTCTGCCAAAGAAACCTGGTGTTACGGAGTGCGAGCTACACAGAACCATCAGTCTAATAAGCCATGTAACTAAGATCCTTATGCGAGTCATAATGGCAAGAGCTAGGAGAGCAATAAAGCCGGAGATTTCAACAATTTGGCTTCGTCCAGGATTCAGGTACAAGAAACGCTATATTCATAATGAGAATGCTATCGGAACGAGCGATAGAAATGCAGAGAGATTTATACCTGTGGTTAATTGACTATTCAAAAAATTTGATAAAGTGAAACACGAATGACTATTAGAGATGCTACAAGATTTAGAGATAAACGGTAAAGATGTAAGAATCATAAGGAGTATGTACTGGGAGCAGACTGCCGGTGTGAGAGTACATAACGAAGTTGGGAAATACTGTGATATTCAAAGAGGAGTTAGACAAGAATGTGTCTTCTTACTGGACTTATTTAACCTTTACAGTGGGTGCAGTATGAGAAGTATTGAAGAGAAAGACAGCTTTGTGATAGGAGGTTATAATATGAATAATATAAGATACGCAGACGACACATCACTTATAGCTGCTATCCCAGAGAAGCTATAACAACTACGTAATACAGTCATAGAAGAAAGTGAAGCCAAGGGTCTGACTATCAACCTCCGGAAAACCTTTTGCATGGCTGTGGGTAAAAGGAGTGCAAACCTGAGCTGTAAATTAAAGGTTGATGGAGAAGACATTCAGCAGGTGGACAAATTCAATTTTCTTAGTGGTATGATTACATCAGACGGAAGATGCATTGTGGTGATAAGGAAACGTAGTGCAACCAGGTTTTCCAACGAATGGCCAAGATTCTGACAAACCGTACAATATCCGTGTATACCAGAGTCAGGATATTATATTGCTATGTGATTCCGGTACTAACATATGGGTGTGAAAGCTGGACAATTACACCAACACTAGAGAAGAAGATTGAAGCAGCAGAGATGTGGTTCTTAAGGCGCATTTTAAAAACGTTTTGGACTGAGCATGTTTTCAATATGGATGTTTTGAAGAGGGCAGGGTGCAATAGAAAGCTGCTGTCCATTATTCGAGAAAGACAGCTTTCTTTCTTGGGTCATATAATGAGAAAAGAGGAGCTCGCAGTAGTGACATTAACAGGAAAGGTCGAAGGGAAGCGAGGTAGGGGAAGGCCAAGAACAAACTACCTAGGAAGCATAGCAGCATGGTCAGGAAAGAACGAGCTGCAATTGCTAAGAACCGCGAAGGATAGAACTGCGTAGAACTATGATCGCCAACGTTCTGGGAGAGCATGGGACCTGAGGAGGAGACTTACACAGATTTCAACAATTTCTTCGTAATATTGTTTTGTCATCTTGTCTTGATGACCTTGATTGAGTAGGTCTTAATAGGTCTATGTCTTGCTGCTACTTTTTAGCCATTTTTCTTAAAGGAAATGCTACTTTCCTCAGGTTTTTTTCTTTAGGTATTATCATAGGAAGTGTCCTAATGGGCTTTCCCTCTGGTTGTAAAATATATTTCCATGATTGTAGATTCTTTGCTCAGACAGCTAGATTGTGGAACTCTGGCTTCTGAGTGCTTTCCTCTGTCATGTGAAATTTAAGGTCAATTCCTATCTCTCAGCCAAATTTTTTTTCTGTCGTTTTTTCTTCTTTTTCCAGTTCCATACTCTTAGTTGTTTTATGCTTTATGTTGTTCATAACCAAAAAAGGTATTGTTAAAGTAAAAGTGTAGTTTATTCATTGTCTTCTTGTTTTGCTTTTTCAGTTTCAGTGTCACTTTGCCTATCACAAGTTGATGGTCACTATCAGCATCAGCCCCCTTTTCACTTTGACATAGTGCAAAGAGATTCACCCTTTCGCGTTAATGAGCAAGTGGCCAGTTTGGTTTCTACCTCTGTTGTTTGGCAAGTACCAAGTTACTTTAAGATTGCCACAATCAGCAAAGAATGTGCTCCATGTGACTGTTATTCAAGGTTCAGAAGTCTGTCAACCTCTCTCCATTCTCATTCATGAATCAGCAGCCGTGAATACCAATTTCTCTTGTGTCAAAGTGTTATCACTTCCCACTCTGGCGTTTAGGTCGCTCATCACAATGACCAGACCATGGCATGGACGCGCTTCCACTTAGCCCTTGAACCGCCTCAAGCAACGTGTCTTTTTCTTCTCCTTTGCATCATTTTTAGAGGAATAACATTGTATGGTGGATATTTTTGTTTGCTTACCCTCAGTGGGACTTTTATGATCCTGTTGCTGATCGGATTCCAGTCCATTCCGGTATTTTCCAACCCCATTTTCTTTAGGATTACCGCCACTCCTTCATAAAGTTGGTTTTCATCTCTTTAGAAATAAAGTTTGCCACTCCCTATCCATCTTTTTTGCTGACTCCCTTGATTTGCAGATTTTATTGTCGCATTTCAGAAACTGCTTGAGTACGTTTGCCAGTGTCGTAGGTTGTTTTAACCTTAAAAAACAATATTCATTTTTTTTTGTTTTAGCTATGTTTGTTTAGAGGATCTATTGTCGTGTCAGTAGTGATCAGACTGCTTTGGCTACTGTCAGTCATATTAGCCATAGTATTAGCCACAATATTAGCATATTAGCCCCAGGTTGAGACTCAAGAATCTCGCCCACAGACGTTTGAGTGTTTGTCGTCGCTGCTGTTTCCGTAACAAATGTCTCGCGAGCTAAGATTGTTGGCCTAATGCTCAACCTCCAACTTGTAGGACCAGGGATTAGCTTTAACCTCCACCACGGATTAGCCCACACGACAAGGCCAAATCCTTGACGGAGGTGGTTATAATATACAATAGGATAATTAGTTATATGGACATCGTTTTTTATATGGTTTCAGTGTGAAATGGCCAGCAAAATAACTAAAAGCTAAACAATATTTTGCGTTATCAATTGAAGATCATTCATAATCCCAACAACTTTGCGTGTATTAATATTTTAGATGGATCTTCTGTTACACTGGATAGGATATGGAAGTGTGTGCCAGATATGCACAAACATGCTTTGAAGGAAAAATTTTCTTTCGTGTCACAACAGGTAGGTAGATAAAATATCATACTAGGCAATTATTGTTGTTGACAATCGATCCCTTCGTAATATGTAATCCATATTTCGTACTTTTGTCTGAAATAACCACTCTTGTTGTTTCATTTACAGAAAGAGATTTTCTGAATAAGATACATCTGTAAGAACAAAACTACCTTCTAGAAAGATTATTGTTAGCAGTTGATAATTTAATACTGAGTAGTTTGACTCATATAAATTCATTTTTAAGGTTATTAATGGAAAGACATTTGTAAACTGCAGACGCTAACAGTTGTTATATACTTACTTACTTACTTATCCTCTGTGTTCTGCTTCTTTGGTAGTCGAGGACATCCCATAGATGCAATCAGACCTTCGTTGAAACGTTTCCAGTTCTTCTTCTCTCTTGCTCTTTCCCTTAGGCTCTGGAGCTGTTTTCTGGTACGGAGTTGCCCAAGTCCGGAGTTTTTGATGTCTTCACGGATGGTGCTGAGAAGATTTGTAGAGTGGCGTCCTATTCTTGCTTTATACATTGTTGCTCCTGATATGGCGAATTCAAGGGCTTTCTGGGTGGGGGTGTTGATGTCCATGCGTAGGACATGACCTAGCATAGACCATCTTCGCTTTGCTACTAGTGTAGATATAGGATCCGTTTGGCAGATTTTATACAGTTCTTTATTACT
>RDPX01000047.1:2746611-2795642 GCA_003991215.1 Morbakka virulenta | reverse complement strand
TCACGAGGTAGTCATAGGGAGTAGAGATATAAATTCCAAGGTCGAAGATCAAAGAGTAGGAAATATAGTAGAAAAATATGGGCTAGGGATACAGAATGAGAGAGGAGAAAAATGGGTAGACTGGTGCACAGCGCATGACCAGGTGATTATGAACACATGATTTAAAAATCATAAAAGACGCCTGTGGACATGGAAAGATCCTGGAGATAGGTATAAAAATCAAATTGACTATGTAACCATCAACAGTCTTTTCCGAAATGCTGTTCAACAAGTGAAAGCTTACCCCGGAGCAGATAGTGGAAGTGACCACAATCCTGTTGTATGTATAGTCATACTGAAGCTTCGTCGACTAAAACGCACAACTCCAGAAGCTAAGCTGCAGTGGAATATTGTACTTGAAAACCAGGAGCTTAGATCCAGATATGCAGTCGCAGTAAAGAACCGGTTCGAAATACTAGAGAGAGAAGAAGGCAGTAAATGGGAAGTGCTAAAAGGAGCACTATTAGAAGCAGGCAAAGAATATGTTCAGCCCAAAAGAAATGAACAAAAGCAAGCATGGATGAAGCCAGAAATTCTGCAGAAGATGAGAGAAAGGCAGAAAATTTCATACAGTGACTCGACTCAATACAAAAACGTAGATCGTGAGATAAAAAACGAATGTGGAAAAGCGAAAGAGACATGGATAAATGAACAATGTCGAGATATTGAAGGCCAAAAAAACCCGGATGCAAAGTTCATGCACAAAAAGATTAAGGAATTGGTAGGTAAAAGAACATACTGTTCAAGTGGATGCGTTAAAGCAAAGGATGGTTCTATGATCATGGAAAAAGTGAAACTGTTGGCACGCTGGCCAGAGTACGTTGACGATCTGTTCAAGGGGAGACAAACCATCCATTAAGAAACCCATAAATGGACCTAGACTTCTACCATGTGAAGTGATCTCGGCGATCAAGAAGATGAAGGTAAACAAGACAACAGGGCCAGACAGAATCTCCGTAGAAATGATAAAGGCTCTTGAAGGGTTTGGGATATGTAAAGTCACGGAATTACTCAACGATATATATGACAGCAGAGAAATTCCATCAAACTTAACCAAATCTGTATTCATAGCTCTGCCAAAGAAACCTGGTGTTACGGAGTGCGAGGTACACAGAACGATCAGTCTAATGAGCCATGTAACTAAGATCCTTATGCGAGTCATAATGGCAAGAGCTAGGAGAGCAATAAAGCCGGAGATAGGGAAGCAACAATTTGGCTTCGTCTAAGACTCAGGTACAAGAAACGCTATATTCATAATGAGAATGCTATCGGAACGAGCGATAGAAATGCAGAGAGATTTATACGTGTGGTTCATTTACTACTTAAAAGCATTTGATAAAGTGAAACACGAATGCCTATTATAGATGCTACAAGATTTAGACATAAACGGTAAAGATGTATGAATCATAAGGAATATATACTGGGAGCAGACTGCAGGTGTGAGAGTAGAAAACGAAGTTGGGAAATACTGTGATATTCAAAGAGGAGTTAGGCATGTGTCTTCTCACCGGATTTATTTAACCTTTACAGTGAGTACAGTATGAGAAGTATTGAAGAGAAAGACAGCTTTGTGATAGGAGGTTATAATATGAATAATATAAGATAAGAAGGCGACACATCACTTATAGCTGCTACCCCAGAGAAGCTATAACAATTCCTTAATACAGTCATAGAAGAAAGTGAAGCCAAGGGTCTGACTATCAACCGCCGGAAGACGTTTTGCATGGCTGTGGGTAAAAGGAATGCGAGCCTGAGCTCTAAATTAAAGGTTGATGGAGAAGACATTCAGCAGGTGGACAAATTCAATTTTCTTGGTAGCATAATTACATCAGACGGAATATGCATTGTGGTGAAAAGGAAACGTATTGCAACCAGGTTTTCCAGCGAATGACCAAGATTCTGACAAACCGTACAATATCCGTTTATACCAGAGTCAGGATATTATATTGCTATGTGATTCCGGTACTAACATATGGGTGTGAAAGCTGGACAATTACACCAACACGAGAGAAGAAGATTGAAGCCGCAGAGATGTGGTTCTTAAGGCACATTTTAAAAATATCTTGGACTGAACATGTTTCCAATATGGATGTTTTTACGAGGACAGGGTGCAAGAGAAAGCTGCTGTCCATTATTCGAGAAAGACAGCTTTCTTTCTTGGGTCATATAATAAGAAAAGAGGAGTTCGCAGAAGTGACACTCACGGGAAAGATCGAAGGGAAGCGAGGCAGGGGAAGGCCAAGAACGAACTACCTAGGAAGCATAGCGGCATGGTCAGGAAGGAGCGAGCTGCAGCTACTCTGTGTAAAACCATGATAGCCAACGTTTTGGGAGAGCATGGGACCTGAGGAGGAGGAGGAGACTTACACAGATTTCAACAATTTCTTCGTAATATTCTTTTGTCATCTCATCTTGATGACCTTGATTGAGTAGGTCTTAATAGGTCTAGGTCTTGCTGCTACTTTTTAGCCTTTTTTCTTAAAAGAAATGCTACTTTCCTCAGGGTTTTTTTCTTTAGGTATTATCATAGGAAGTGTTCTAATGAGCTTTCCCTCTGGTTGTAAAATATATTTCCATGATTGTAGATTCTTTGCTCAGACAGCTAGATTGTGGAACTCTGGCTTCTGAGTGCTTTCCTCTGTCATGTGAAATTTTAGGTTTAAGATCAATTCTTATCTTTAAGCCAAATTTTTTTTCTGTTGTTTTATCTTCTTTTTCCAGTTACATACTCTGAGTTGTTTTGTGCTTTATGTTGTTCATAACCAAAAAAAGTATTGTTAAAGTAAAAGTGTAGTTTATTTATTGTCTTCTTGTTTTGCTTTTTCAGTTTCAGTGTCACTTTGCCAATCACAAGTTGATGGTCACTATCAGCATCAGCCCCCTTTTCACTTTGACATAGTGCAAAGACATTCACCCTTTCCCGCTGATGAGCAAGTGGCCAGTTTGGTTTCTACCTCTGTTGTTTGCAAGTACTAAGTTACTTTAAGATTGCCACAATCAGCAAAGAATGTGCTCCATGTGCCTGTTATTCAAGGCTCAGAAGTGTGTCAACCTCTCTCCATTCTCATTCATGAATCAGCAGCTGTGGATACCCATTTCTCTTGTGTAAAAGTGTTACCACTTCCCACTCTGGCGTTTAGGTCGCTCATCACGATGACCAGACCATGGCATGGACGCGCTTCCACTTAGCCCTTGAACCGCCTCAAGCAACGTGTCTTTTTCTTCTCCTTTGCATAATTTGTAGAGGAATAACATTGTAGGATGGATATTTTTGTGTGCTTACCCTCATCGGGACTTTTATTATTCTGTTGCTGATCGGATTCCAGTCCACTGGGCATTTTCCAACCCCATTTTCTTTAGGATTACCGCCACTCCTTCATAAAGTTGGTTTTCATCTCTTAAGAAATAAAGCATTTTTTCAGTGATGGTCTCTGGTTTGACATCGATGGGAAAGATATTAGAATACTGAGGGATTTATACTTGGAACAGACAGCAGGCGTACGAGTTAACAACGAAGTTGGAAGATACTGCCAGATAAGAAGGGGCATTAGACCAGGATGTGTGCTATCCCCAGATCTGTTTAATTTATATAGTGAATACATTATGAGGGCCATTGAAGAAAAAGAAGGGTTCACTGTAGGTGTATACAACTGGAACAACATTCGATACGCTGACAATACTACCCTCATCGCAGATTCGCCAGAGAAGCTCCAGGACATTTTAAACACTGTTGTTGAAGAGAGTGCTGTCAAAGGTCTTAGCATAAATCAGAAGAAGACATTTTGTATGGCCATAAGCAAGAAGAATGAACAGGTCAACTGTGCCTTGGAGATCTCTAAACAAAGAATAGAGCCAGTCAACAGGCTCAATTATCTCGGCAGCATGATTCAATCGGGCGGCAGATGCGCTAACGAGATCAAGCGAAGGATTGTCATGGCGAGGGAGACATTCCAGTGCATGTCGAAAGTGCCGAAGAGCTCGTCCATCCAAGTAGGAACCAAGATAAGGATAATGAAGTGCTATGTTCTTCCTGTTCTGACATATGGTTGTGAAAGCTGGACAATTACACAAGAAATGGAGAAGAGATTAAACGCAGTTGAGATTAGAATGTTGAGAAGAATATTGAGAATACCATAGACAGATCATATAAGTAACGAGGAAGTACTGCGAAGAGCCAGCTATGCCAAAGTAGTCATGAAGACCATAAGGAAAAGGCAGCTATCGTTTTTCGGACATGTAATGAGGAAAGAAGGCCTGGAGAACCTAGCAATAACCGGAAAAATACAAGGGACGAAAGGGAGAGGAAGAACAAGAATCAAGTTTTTGAAGACCATAGCCGCAGTGACCAACACTACTGAAAAACAACTGTTGAGGAGAACGAGAGATAGGAAGCTGTGGAGAAACATGATCGCCAACGTTCTGGAAGGACATGGCACCTAAAGAAGAAGAAGGTCTCTGGTTTGCCACTCCCTATCCATCTTTTTTGCTGACTCCTTTGATGTGCAGATTTTATTGTCGCATTTCAGAAACTGCTTGAGTAAGATTGCCAGTGGCGTAGGTTGTTTTAACCTTAAAAACACAATATTCATTTTTTTGGTTTAGCTGTGTTTGTGTAGAGGATCTATTGTCGTGTCAGTAGTGATCAGACAGCTTTGGCTACCGTCAGTCATATTAGCCATAGTATTAGCCATAATATTAGCATATTAGCCCCAGGTTGAGACTCATTCTCGCCCACAGACGTTTGAGTGTTTATCGTCGCTGCTGTTTCCGTAACAAATGTTTCACCAGCTTTGGTTGTTGGCCCAATGCTCAACCTCCAACTTGTAGGACCAGGGATTAGCTTTAACCTCCACCACGGATTAGCCCACACGACAAGGCCAAATCCGTGACGGAGGTGGTTATAATATACAATAGGATAATTAGTTATATGGACATCGTTTTTTATATGTTTTCGGTGTGAAATGGCCAGCAAAATAACCAAAAGCTGGACGATATTTTGCGTTATCAATTGAAGACCACTCATAATCCCAACAACTTTGCGTGAATTAATATTTTAGATGGATCTTCTGTTACACTGGATAGGATATGGAAGTGTGTACCAGATATGCACAAACATGCTTTGGAGGAAAAATTTTCTTTCGTGTCACAACAGGTAGGCAGATAAAATATCATACTAGACAATTATTGTTGTTGACAATCGATCCCTTTGTAATATGTAATCCATATTTCGTACTTTTGTCTGAAATAACCACTCTTGTTGTTTCATTTACAGAAAGAGATTTTCTGAAGAAGATACATCTGTAAGAACAAAACTACCTTCTAGAAAGATTATTGTTAGCAGTTGATAATTTAATACTGAGTAGTATGACTCATATAAATTCATTTTTAAGGATATTAATGGAAAGACATTTGTAAACTGCAGACGCTAACAGTTGTTATATACAGTACAAAAAGAAATATAGTCATCGTTTCTTATTTTATGTCGAAGTTGTGTAGTAAAGAAGCGCGACAGCATGACAGTGGGAGACATAAACTAAAACGCAACTTATTGTTATGAACCAATAATGTTGCGTTTTTCAGAATTAACGCATTAGAGAAAACTTTTGTTTTTGCATGCGTAATAATTAAGTACTATATAATTAGTTTTACAAAGCTTGACGAGCCAGTATAAGATTAATACTTTACTGTTTCAGTACATTTTGATAAATTGAAGCACTAAGGCACCGAGACGACATACTCCGTCTAACAAATGGAAATTAAGTCTTATTCTGTAGATAGTTTATTATTTCTGGTACTGTTTTGCTTCCTTATTTCTCACGAGCGTTGAGTGAAAAGAGAAAATGTTGTGTAAGAGTGACTCATAAAATAAATAATTTGAACGAGCATTTCCTTGTTTTTAGGAGCATCCTATCATAGGCTATCCATTCTACTGGATACATCCATGCCACACTTCTAATTTAATGAAAACTATTCAATGTTCTATGAATTCTGAAGGAAGGTAGGATATTCATACTAATATGAACGCTAACAGCACTTAGACCTGCTAATTTATACAGTATAAATGGCAGCAATAAATGAGTTTACAAGGGATCTTAGTTTTGCTTAAACGTTGAGAATGAATTTTTTTGGTAGTAAGAAAAAAGAGATCTCATTGTATTTGTTAGGAACGACGAAGTTAATTGATACTATATGGGGTGACTCCGACTTTAGTAACTGAAACTTTAGACAGTTATTTTCTACATTCTTTTTGCCTCGATGAAGTTTGCATGGACAAAAAAGGGGTTTGTAATACTTGGACATGATAATCTGTTTCTCGTACAGTTAATGGTCTCTCTACGTAACAGCAATGCAATTGTGGAAGAGTGAAAAATATGTATGCATAGAACTGGATTCAAACCAGTCACTATGACTATCATGGCCACAAGCTCTATCACCTGAACTGTCGATGCTTTTTCTTAAATAGGTCATTTTTACAACCACATATTAAACTTGATTGCACTGACAACTTCCACTACAAGAGAATATCTATAAATTGTTTTGAGTGTCATCCTGTGTAACCCCACTACTTATATTCTTCAAGGTGACCATGCCAATTAGATTAAATGAATTTAGCCCTAAATAGTATTGTAGCACCGCAGTCTTCCTATTTCGTAGGCCTATTGGTCTCTTAACTAATTAATGATTAAACGATTTGTTTTTAATACTGCTTATTGACCTGCCGATCTACAGGTCATGCATTGCACATGACCTGCCAATATTTTTGACTTGAATCGCTGTCGATGTCATGTGGTCATGAAAATCCACTTTTATATCCTTGGTAACGTTACATTCAATCGTGACATATTTTCTTTATGCCGAAGGGTGCGTGCTTTTAGATGTAAAATCAGGTTGATATTTTGCCCTTGATATAAATTAGTGTGGTAGTAGTAGAATCACCGTCTTCTGTACAAAATTGCGACGTTTGTTTTTTTCAGGCCAGCGGGTGAATTCTTTCTCAAAGCAAAAACAAGTTTACATTTTGGCTCTGGTATAAATTAGTGTGAAAATATTAGTTGCCTTTATTTCTACACGAATGACGACCTTTGTTTTCTTTAGGCTAGAAGGGTGAATGTGACCTAGTAGGAGGATCGTATACTCCAGCTATTATTTAAGTCGAACTTCTTATCTTTAGATGCACATGGTTTAATTGTATTTATTGGTTTAATTTTGTTTTAACAACTTTGAAAATGTAAAATAGTTAGTGGTTCATAATTGTTACGGTATGCATTAATTTTGTATTGGTCGTATTTGTCATTGGCATTTATATCCACTGTGATGCTAGTTACAAGCAATTGCAATAAATATAACAATATTATCATGTGATCTCCTCTTTTCCAATTTTCTTTTTACTTTATATATAGGAGACCAAATTATTTGCTGATGTGGTTAAGTGCAGTTGGCCCCATTGCAGGTCTAAACATTCCATTGTCCGAAATAAAGAGGCTCACATTAAGCTAAGAAGCAATGAACGTTTGTGTTGATTTGTTGAATGTAGTTTGTTTGCGATGGACAACATTAATATGTAGTATACAGTGTGAAATAAGACTAAATGTTGAAGGAACGGTATTAGGTCAAAAGTAGTTACAAAGCCGTTGTGTTGTTCCTGGATATATAAATCATATTGTAGTGATATAACTTTTTATTAGAAATAAGTCATTTAAAAGTACAGAATGTTATTTTTAAGGCATTAAGAAACTAAAGCTGAAATATTTTAAAATTAGAAAATAGGATTCTTGTAACTCCTATAGAGGTGGTATATTGTATAAAGCTTATGAAAATTTTGAATTTTCCGCTCTCCTTTGTAAGTCAAAGTGATATGAAAATTGACTGTTAGTTACGCAAAACAACTGGAGATTTATTTTTTGGCGATGTATTTGCTTTATTTTTATATGATGGGATAAAACTACTTTTAATCAGCCAGTATATTACAGTACAATGCTATTAAAGATATTGCGACCAGGAGACATAACTGGTTAGGGTAAGGAAAGTCAGTTGTTGATATTTTTGATTGATTAAATTCAGAAAATTGCCCATTATAGCCGATTGGAAGACTTATAAAATGTTTGTTGTCAATATGTAATATCTTTTTTTCTTCCAAGTTTGGTTAACCTAAACAACTTTTTGTTTATGAACAAATCTGGCCCTTCACGTAAGGTTTTGTTCACAGATCGAGGAAATAATATTTTTCAGAAATTGTATTTGGCTCAGAAATTAAAAACGAAAGCACCATTTTGATAAGACTTAACATTTCCCAAAATAGAAAAATTGAAAGATAATCCTCACTGTGATTTGGTGTCACACACACGTGCTGAGCTGTTGTTTGGCTGTCATTCCTTTACCTTTTTGCGATTTGAAGGACAAGAAACACAATTTTCTTTTGGTTAATTAATGGCTGATTGATGCCGTTATGTTTGTCGGCTTGTCATGTCCTTTGCGATTGCCAATCTTTTTCGTACGCAATGCTGGTGTGGAGCACGACTGCCCCTTATGCAGAAATAACATGGGAACTTGGTATGGGCTGGATGATGACCTAGGAAATGGTTGACCATTTTGAAGTCAACACATCTGATCGAATCATGCCGTCAGTACTTTATAACCTTCAAAACCATTTTATTTTCTAATACGTACATTTTGCATGGATAGAATGACTAATTGTTATTGGTCCGTAGTCATTTCCATTGTGAAGTAGTGGGTATTGAGGCTTCGTTTATTACCATCTGTGAAAAGCCTTAAGTCATCAGTCATACTCTTTCTTTCCCATATGCACTAAGAAACCTTTCATGATATGGTAGTAAACATAAGCACAATTATCAGTGTTGTATTCTGCAAAACATACCAATAACCACGGCTCCCATGTTCGATAAATTGTTATATTAGTGCCAAAAGCGTTTGAGCACCCTTTTCCTTCAGTCTGGAAGCCACAGGTTTGAATCCTGTTTACTCAATACTTAATGCTGAACCAAGTATTTAAGCTTATTTTGATCAAAGCGTCAAGACTTAAATGACTGATGATTGATACTGATCATTTCTTTAAGCTTGGAGTACAAGTTGTTCTTCAACCATAATTTCGCTCAAGCCATGTAGAATTGTGTATGAAATTGTTGGTGTTAGAACTATTGTTGAATGAAGCATTGGTCATATAGCCGATAAAAATGCCAGGATATTTAATTTAATCCTATTTTTTTGTTATGAAACCTTTGGTTTTTACCATGAAAATTAACAGTTAGTGCTGTGATCTATTGATTCACGCCAAACCTTTGGAATACCAAAGATATAGAATATTTTGTCATTGCCCCACCTCTTGAACACTACACGATCAGTATTACAAATGATTTTTCGAGACCGTGTTATTCCTTGGCTCCGATGTGAATATTGAAATATCAGTAGTTTGTTTCGTTAAGAAAATCAGTAATCTTATAATTTTCATTTATATAACAAAACACAGCAGGGTGCTGTTAACATCCTTAGCTCATTGACATCTCGATACGCAAGTTTAAGTTAACTTCAAGTCATATTTCCAATTAGCTACTCACTGCTTTCCTGACTTCCTGATAAACTCAAGTTGTACAATTAATTTTTTTTTTCTATGGAAATTAGAAAGCATGTGTCATCTTATCTGACACCTAATTTGTTGTGACTGTCTTTTTTTTTCTTGATAGAAAGTAAAATATATACAAACCTGTCCGACTTGGAGTTCTTCTAAAATCTTTTCTTTTAATTAGAGGCAGTGTGAGGAAGTCAGTATAAATGTGTATCTTTACTCAAAAATGATTTTGAATTCTAGACAAGTCACAACAAATAGGATTGTTTGGGTGGCTCAGGTTTGCTTCATTGCCTTATGGAAGCAAAAGTTGTCAACAACAGGCAATTCTGGGGGAATTTAAAAGTTCAAATGTGGTATTGCTTTAAGGACATAAATACATATCGCATATGCTGTCTTTCATCCCAGACATAGCTTAAAAACCCGTAACAAAAGTCTAGAAACGACACTAAAACATACTTTTAGCATGTATTTGCGACCTAAAAGCCCATTTACCATCATTTTTTCATTTTTCTACACCAACGAATACTCAATTGGATGAAATAAGGTACTTAATTACTTAATTCCTGAGCCAAAGGTATATTTCTGAAAAATGAATTCCTCAGTTTATGGGGAAAAAATCTGCCGTGTAGGACCAAAACAATCATTTGTAAAGGACTCCAAATTTTTTTTGTAGGTAAGTGCTATTTTATTGGGCTTTCATTTATTTACGTGTAATTACAACGCCAATAGCACAAGCTGCAGTTAGGAATCAACAACAATTCAAGGAGACATATTTTCTTGACGAGCGTGAAAATATCTATGATAAGAAAACGAGGGTCCCCCTGACTCGGCTACGATGAGACTGAGGGTAAAGACATAAACAAATATGGTAGCCCCAGTGGCGTACGCATAATAAACAAAATGAAATGTAAATGCAGTGGTGTAACTGCCTTCTGTCTTTTGTAAAGGCAATATACACAGTCAATTGACTTTTTAAGAAAGTTCAATCACTTTTAACTCAAATCGTCATCTTCAAGGTACGTAGGGAGCTTTCTTCTACGTGATGGACGACACGGGTGAATAACGGAATCTTCTGTAGTTGTAGAAGCTGGTTGAGGACGGGGCGCAGTTGGCGTCGGGATGTGTGGAAGTTGTGTCAACTCAGGTGGTATCGCAATTGCTTGAGATAGCGTTGGCGGTGTGTCCATTTGGGTGTCGGTCGGAGGACGGGTTCTGGCGATAGTAGATTCAACATTGTCAGACTCGGAGTCACTTTCTTGTATCTGAATTGGGTATCGTCGGGTAGATGAGAGGTTATATGGAGAGACGTCACCAGGTACGAGGAAGCAATCTTCCAATTTGACTTGGTTAACGGTGTTGCGAAGTTGGGTGTCAGTGAACTTTTGGACGTTGCAGTGAGTGGGAGTGACAGAGACGACAAGGTAGCGTGGACGAGCGGCATGTTTGTTGAAGTCATAGTTTAAATAAAAGAGATCACCAGGGTGGATTGTTGGAGTGGATCGTCTTGGTTTCCCGTTGGCTTTGGACTTCTCGCTAGATGTGTGGTTTTGACGTTTCGATGTTGACTGGGAGGCAATCAGTTTTTAATCAGATATGTCGATCTGTGTGTGGCTGAATTGATTTCGTTGTGTTAACATCACAAGTGCAGATACTCCACGAGAACGAATACGTGAATTAAGACGGCTAGTGGCAATGGAAAGAGATGTTTGATCAATTGGAGACCCCGAAGGATCCTGCTTTAACAGTTCAAGTTTGAGTTCCTGTACGGTTTTCTCAGCAACAGGGTTTTTGTTCTTGTTTTTAGGGGAACCAATGTCAATAACGATACTGTATTTTACAAGTACATCATCAGACTGGAGGGCTTGGAATCCAGGGGCTGGATCAAGACGAATTGTTGCTGGGGGTCTATCCGGGGATCGAATTTGGGACAGGAGGTAATAAGTGCATTGCGGAGGGATAACTTGTCTTCCCCGTCGATGAGTGTCGCCGTCGTGAACGACGTAACATATTTACGGAGCACAAAGATTAACTATCTGCTCCTACGGAGTACGTCGGAAGCAAATTGAGAAGATACGGTTGATGGTGATGCAGAAGTGGACTGAGGTTCCGCAGCATGATGGGCGGTTTTCAACAACGCGCAGAGATAACATGATGATGACATTTCTTCACCGAGTTGGTCCATGTCAAGGGCGAAAAAATGATGCCGTAGGACTTGCTTCATTTGGTGAGACGAGGGATGGTCTAGACGAACATGGAGTGAATCAAGTAGTCCAGGGAAGGTATTTCGTGGAACAATAATGCTTTTGATGGTAGATGCAAAGGGTTCTTCTTGTCGAACAACTAGTAAACTGTTTTTGGCAATGGTAGGTGGCTGTAGATAACGTTTGACGTCTCGTATGTTGATGGCCTTCTTGGAGGGGCGCGTTCCTTGTGTTAAATGAGCTTGTGTACGGCGTAACTCAGAATCTTCGTGGATCACCAAGTAGATCTGGTGGTGAACGGTAGTTTGATGGTACTAGCGATGATGGCTTTGACATTGACGGCTCTAACTGGCTCTTTTTCGGCGTCATATCGGCATACTTGACAGGATTCATCGAGGCATGGTTCTGCATTTCGACAAGTGAAATCGGAAGGTGTATTAGCGACTCCACTAAGGTGACGTATTGATGTCTGATATCATCTTGCAACAGACATGAAGGTGGCGAGTTTTAAACTGGTTGAGAATGAACCCATTGAAAGCTTTTGATGGGCTTGAACGCATGGTTTGCTGTCAGTTAGTACGCAAGGCGTGAGGTTTGATTGTGCAATTTAAGGACTGAAATGTTTTATCGATGCTGCGATGCATAGGGCTTCTAGTTTCACGGAAGCCAGTCAATCTGACCCTTCTTAAGCTTCGCACTGAAGAATCCGGATAAACGAGGATTGTTATCATCTCGGGTGATGTAAAGTGTTGCGCCCAAACCGTGAGCTTTGACAGCACCGTCAGTGACAATCCAAAGTTGATCTTCCGGACGAGGTTGGTGAATTGTCTTTTGGTCGGCTAATGCTTGCTTTGCCTTGTCGAAGTTCGATAAGAGGGTATCATCCCAAGATATGGAGTCTCCTAAAGTTCGGCCAGCTACAGACTCTTCTAAGGGAGATAGTAGGCTGGATCACCTAGGTATAACGCGTGAGAGTACCTTGAAAGAACCAATAAATGAACGGAGGCCCTTTACTGTCTTTGGGGGGCTGCAAGTCGATAGTACTGTTAATATGTGGGGTGTTGCAGTGAGGGTTCCGTGTTGCCATTTCCACCGGAGGACAGACGTAGACTGCGGAGCAATGATGGTTTTCGAAGCTGACAAGCGTAATGATGATTTTGCGAGGGCTGAGAAGATGCTTTTCCAATTGGTTAAGAGTTCCTCTGGGGTTTCACCACCACAGTACAGGTCGTTTGCGATTTTAACGACATAACCTTGAATGATAAGGTCACCAAGTACAGCACACATTAGTTCTTCTAGGGGGTTTCCGACCCTGGCATTCCCATAGCACTTCTTGTGTAGACTCTGATACCGCGGAAGGGTGTAGTACGCCGCAGTACTTTAATGAGGATTCGTCTAAGGGGATTTGGAAGAAAGCGCTGGCGAGGTCAGTTTTTATTAAATACTTATAATGTCCAATCTTACGAAGAGTAGAATCGACATCCGGCAGAAGGAACGGTTGTGGCTTGGAGTATGTTCCTATCCCAGTGAAAGTAGTGACTAAGCGATGGCCACCAGAAGGCTTCTTCACAAGGAAGGATGGATTCAAGTACTCGACAACAACACCTAATTCTTAAGGACGTTTGAAAATGCCAAGGAATTCAAGGCGATCAAATTCATCTTGCAGTTCTTCGAGTTTGTTACGAGAATACTGTGGTAAACGTACTTTTCTCTGGGGTGGTTCAACAGAGCCCATATTTACTGTGGCTTTCAATGGACCGACTGCACCGTTGTAACCAGGGAAGGCTGGATCGAATGTTGAAACAAACGTTTGATGAAGTTCATGGAATTTGTTACGTATAGTCTCTAGTAACATTTGATCAGGGTCAGTTTGAACGACTTTGAAGTGTAAACTTGACTTTTGGTTTTGAGAGGAGGTGGGGGGGGGGGGTCATGATGAGGGCTGGGGTCAGTAGGTGCTGGAGGAAAATAAGCAAGGGCAACTTGGGCAATGTGTTGGCTTTTCCTGATGCTGATTGGTTGTGACGTGTTATTGGGAACACGAAGCTTTCCATTGATTGTCTCATAAATGTCTGGGGTTGGCCAGGATTCTGTGGGCAACTGGATGTGGGGTTATAAGGCGACTTCAGAGCAAGCAGATGGTGATAAAGGAGACGGAAGTTCAATAAATTCACCAGGCAAGAGTGTGGTACTTACAGGGACTTTCAAAGCGATGGTTGTAAAACGTACTTGAGGAGAGCTTTTGGGTGGTACGTCGTAACGAATAATGTTTCAATTAACAAGAATGGTTTGTTGCTTGGAAGGTCGAAGTGTAATGTCATTTATTTCCATGAAGGGTATTCCCCCTAGAATACCAACATCTAAATTTTCTACGACAAGAGCTTCAAGATGAAATGTTTCACCGTCACGAGACAAAGTTAAAGGTGTTTCTCCTTTTCGACCTTTTCGAGAATTTGGCGTTCAACTCGATGGCGACCGATTTACGAATCATATTAGTCTCTGCTCCTGAATCGAGGATGACTGTAACAGGTACATGATGGTGGTAGGCATTCATGAGGGGGGACCGACCGACTTTGACACGTTGAACCGTTGATGTTGGAGATTCGAATTTGACAGTACGGTTGGCAGGTGGGGGGATCTTCTGGTACAGGGGATATGTCTTCGCTGTCCTCTAGCTCGAGGTCGTCTAGAGTGGCAAGGAGTCTTGTTCTCGTGATGTAGCGACGATCTGACTCTGGAGAAATGAACATACACTCAATAGATGATCTGTTGAGTGACGACCCGCTTGCTTACAGAGTAGACATACCGGTCTGTTGGAACGTTTGTCTTTCGAGCTGTATGAAGATGGTTGGCGGTGACCTCTTGTGTTAGGGCTGTTTGTAAAAGTCCGCATGACTGTTGCATCGTTGGCGTTGTTTATTTCGTCAAGAAGGGTGTCGAGAGCCTGTAAAATCTCGGGTTTGAGACTTGCTAGTGTTCTAGATCTAAGTTCTGTACCATAACGTGGCTTTACAAGTTTTGGTAAGTCTTGGTGGGTTAATTTTAACCGCAATAAAACAACAATATTCTCAAGAGATAGTGTCAATTCCTCCTCCTCAGTCCATTGATCATAATGGTGGGTAATTCCTCCGGCAGGGGGTGAGCAAATTGTCTTCAACAAAGGCCATGAGGCGTTAAAATAGGTCTTTAGGGCGTTCTCCGTGTTCAAGTTTGATGTCGGCTAAGTCGAGGAAATGGACTTCACTAGACTGAAATCCATAGTACGCACGTATAACTGGCCAAATGGATTCAATTAAGGTTGAGTTCTTAACAATAGTTTTCCTTGAAATTACTGGACAATAGTTGGCAATCTGTCCCAGCATTAATTTTAAGTGGTCCACTTTTTGGGCAACGGTTTTTCGGGCTGCTTCTGTAACAGTTTCTGGGTCATTTGTGAACCCTCGGTTAGGAGCTGTCCTGGGTTTCTTGTCCCAGGTAAAACCACTCACAAGGAATGGAGCAAAGGAAGGATCCAATGAAAGTACACACTTTAAGTTCTCTTGTCAGTTCGCAAAGCTGTTCACACTTTCTACTTTCGTCAAGGACCATTGTTTTGGTGCTCTGTGTGTAGCCATTTTCTTCTTCTTTTTGTAGGGACAAATCTGTAACATCTGCCTGATCCCCCCGAAATATGTATGGAAATGTCAGCAGGAACTTCGTTGGATGTAACGAGAGTAAGATTGACTACGTAACCACGCCAATAGCACAAGCTGCAGTTAGGAATCAACAACAATTCAAGGAGACATATTTTCTTGACGAGCGTGAAAATATCTATGATGCGAAAACGAGGGTCCCCCTGACTCGGCTACGATGAGACTGGGGGTAAAAACATAAACAAATATGGTAGCCCCAGTGGCGTACGCATAATAAACAAAACGAAATGTAAATGCAGTGGCGCAAGGCATTTTACCTAACAAGCTAAATCAAGGTGTATGAAGCCGTCTTGACACTCGTTTATACTGTGTTNCACGCCAATAGCACAAGCTGCAGTTAGGAATCAACAACAATTCAAGGAGACATATTTTCTTGACGAGCGTGAAAATATCTATGATGCGAAAACGAGGGTCCCCCTGACTCGGCTACGATGAGACTGGGGGTAAAAACATAAACAAATATGGTAGCCCCAGTGGCGTACGCATAATAAACAAAACGAAATGTAAATGCAGTGGCGCAAGGCATTTTACCTAACAAGCTAAATCAAGGTGTATGAAGCCGTCTTGACACTCGTTTATACTGTGTTGCTAGAAATTTTAATCACAGTAGATTGTAATAATCTACTGTGATTGTGATCTACTGAAATTGATAATTATCAATAACAGCCATTTTACCACAATTAAATAGAGGTGATCGTTTAAGCAGATTCTTTATCAACTAATGGCGCTTTTGTTTAGGGTTTGTGTTCTAAATATAAAGATTTGGAGACTATCAATACCCAGTCCGTTTCCTCCCTTCTCTCGAAGTCGGATGACGCTAAATTTGAAGGGCTTTTTACCTGATGTACTCCGCATTCCTTCCAAAGACGAAATAATTTAATGGATATGTCCCAAGGACAGACTAAGTTAAAAAGATAACGATAGTATTGCTGCAGTTTTATTTGCATTTTGATGGCTAACAGAGGTAGAGTCGGGAATCATAGGTCACGTCAATGCATCACCACAAAAGAACATTTTATTTTGCCATAGTAGTTCATGCCACTGAATGTACAGAGTCGGAACCTTTACGTTTGAATGTACTGAATTCCACCACGTTTTTCAAAAACACAAGCCAAACATTGATGTGGTATTTGAACTGATGACCCAGCTGGATCCTTGCCCACTCCAATCTGTCAATTGGGTGAATACATTGGGCTCTCGTTCAACAATGGAGGGAGAATATGAGTTTGAGGAAAAACGGTAAATATGATACATGAATAAGGTATACAGTAGTTACCGCGAAAGGTCCCACCTCCTAACATCCCGGTTCGCTTGACATCCCTCACTGTCCAAAAAACGGAATGTTTACTTTTTTCAACTTCAACCTCTAAGATCCCGGTTTGTTAAGTCAAGTTCGGCTAAGATTCCCGCTTTCTTGAGTGTGATCAAGCTACAAAGCTTTATCCCGATATCTAAGTACTTATTTACTGGATGAATCAGTAGGGCAATGTGCAGATGGAGCGGGGTAATTAATCTTGATTCCCACGTCCAGCCAAGAGCTGTCATCGTAGCGCGGGAAGCAAGATTAAAGGAAATTATCGCTTAATCAATCAAACACTGCTGCATTTTAAAATTTTCTTTAAAGGATTCCACTCAAAAGCAGCAACTCAGTTGCAACAGGCGAGACAAAGGTAGCTTTAATGCCATTGCATAACATGAGTTTAGAACAGTGCTTACTTAGGATTGGTTATTCTGGTCGGGTTTGTAATCGGTATCGTTTATTAGTTTGTCACTTGTTTCTACTAGTGATAGCTTTCACTTAAAAGCTCTGTCAGCAAAGGTAAACAAATAAAAAAGTCATTATGCCTGTCCGAGGACATACTGTTGGTATAAAGACAAAAATTGAAGTCATCAGTGAAGTAGAGAAAAAATATTTTGGAAAGCCCAATTTCACAAGAATCGCAAAAAAGTTCAGTTTAGATAGGACCACTGTAGATCGCTAAAAGAAGAGAGAGCTTCAAAGAGCAAGCATCACGGTGTCAGCTACCCGTGAAAAAACCCCGAGCATTTAAAGAAGTTCATGATATTTTGCACTTGTGGGTTAAACAGAAACTTGATCAACATGCACGATTGAACTTGCCTATTTTGAAAACAATGGCCACAGACCTGGCTGCAGCAATGTGGAATGAGTTTGAACCACCTGATTGATGGTTGAATAGATTCAAAACCAGGCATAGATTAAAATTTAACGCGAGCATGGTGAGGAGCAAGCACTAGACATTGCATCATCCGAAGAGTTTAGATCAACAATCGTCACAAACATTTACAAAAAAAAATTCAAAACAGAAGGTCAGAGGTCTTCCAGACCGTGGCTATACGTTTAATTCTGGAACATTAAGTGAGGGAAAGAAGGCAAAAGACTGATGCACTGTGTTGGTTTTCACTATATGGGTCTTCATCTGACATAAAAAAGCAAGTGAATCTCAAGAATTGTATACATGAGTCGTATGGAAACAATTATGGGACAAAAGCAAAGCAACCCAGGTCATTTCCAAAAGACATGAGTTCACTCCCTGTTACACATCGTCACTCAGTAAACACATGGATGATAGGAGAAATATTCAGGGATCATCTCGAACGTTGGAGCAGAAAACTTCAGATAAGCAATCGACAGATTTTATTGCTGCTAGAAAATTGCTCAGCACATCCCAGAGACATGGCATTCAACATCACAATTCATTTCTTACCACCCAACACAACATCAGAGATTCAGCCTATGGACATGGAGATCATACGCAATTTAAAGGGACACTACAGAGGCCTCTTGAATAGAAGAATAATTAACCAGTCAGATAGCGATGTCACGAAGAAGGCCAGCAGCTTTGCAAAAGCCATCTCTCTGTTGGGTGCTATCTATATGCCGAGCACAGCCTGGAGAAAAGTCAGCTAAGAGACAACTGTTAACTGCTCTCCAAAAGCCGAATTTGGAGAGAGAAGACAGTTTTGGAAGGAGATCCCCTACCTTTTCCAGAAAACATGACTGAAGAACAGTTCACTAAGTTGGTTGTCCAAGACAAAGACCTAGAGATTTGTGAAACTCTTAGCAACGTTAAACTGATCCAGTGTGCAAAGAAACTTAGAGTCGACGAAAATGTTGACGTTGACGAGGAATGTGAAGAAGCACCCCCAAAGGAACACTAGATAGAATATTTAATTTCTGCAGCCACAATGATTCGATCATTCCTACAATTAAAAGAAAATCTGGCATTCTAGAGAATTTTGATGAGGTAGAAAACAATGTGTTCAAGTATGTTACAGATAGCAAAAAGCAGTCAAGCATCACAGATATTTTCAGTAAAGAATGACTTGCAAATCCACTCAACCCACTGTAACATAACACATTCATTTAATGTATCCGTACATACATTACTTTTTCTCAACGTTTCAGTTAAATATAACTTCATGTAGCTCCAAGAGGGATAGTACCTTCGATGGAGGGAATAACCTAAAATCAACTGGTCCTACTTGTCAGCTACGAAAAGCCCCCAAAACAAAAATAAACAAACTTCAAAAAACAACAAAAAACAAAAACCCCGAAGCCTGTTAATCAATACAAGGACCTTGATATTATGCTGCTTGAGTTCACAAAAAGATGATTCTTTCTCCTATATCACAAATTGTTAATACATGTACACAAGACATGTACTCCCAATTTGGTTAAGATCCCGTTTGCTTAAAATCCGGCTTTTTTCGCCTCCCGAGCACCGGGATCTTAGGCGGTGACCACTGTACCACCCTTTTCCCAAATGGGATGAGCATTCATTGTCACTTTTGGGAAGCACTGTGCTTTAAGATAAGATCAATTTTTTGTTTCTATTATTTCCTTTATGGTATTGATATTTAGTTATATTGAAATGTGGTTTAATGCAAAAATATACACAATACTGAAATCAATATGTCGTAGTTTAAATTATTGATAAAGAAAAAATAGACTTTACGAAGTGTAATCGACCAACAAAGATGCTTTCTTTTGTCCTGCGGTTATCCTTGAATCTAAAAATATGTTTATTGTTTGTTAATGTAAACAAACTCTTTAATTAGCTATTATTGTTTGAATTCTACAGGGAGACTGCTGTATAATATGTAATTTCTGACTTTCATTTTCCTTGATTAACAGTACATCAGTACAGCTTGGAACATTTTAATGCTTGAACTCCATGCAAGTATATTTATATAAACTAATGCTTTCTTTTGTCAGAGAGTTATGCCTCAGAAGCTCTGTGCTGCACTGACGAGCCCACAAAGGGCGAAACAGTACTGTCTGCAGATTGAGTATAAACTAATAAAGTTTATAATTTTATTAATGCTACATTAAAGTTTAAGCCTCAAGAATATATTAACCAAGGCTTCATTTTAATCTGTAGCGCCAATGTTGTGTTAGTGTATGGATGGACGTCGTGGGTAATCCAGCTTTTGTAGTTTTGTAGGAACAACAACTACTTTATTATTCAAATGGAACTTGTCCTAAGAGAATAATAAGCAACTGACAATTCTTATATAATGCATGTTAAGATCTGTGTAACATGCAAAGAAGATTATGTAAGTGAGCAGAGAAAAGTAAAAAATCTACAATTCCAATTAATGTTTATACTACTAGTATAATTTTTCCCCTGTTTATTTAAACAAATTGTGACAGTCTGAATAAGTTGCCTAGACAACCGAAAGAGGAAATATATTGCACTTTCTCAAAAGATTATCTATTTTGATTTACGAACTTCAAATACAAAGAAATACGTACATCTATAACCTAATCATTTATACAGATACTTATTTTTTTTCAAGTCAGAAACCAAACCCCAATCACAATCCTGTAGCTAGTTTGCAACCTTTGATGTCGTCCTTCAATTGACTTCTAATTTATTGGAGAAAAAAAAGGAAATAAAGAAAAGCAAAAACCATCTGTAATTAAGTATCAACTATTACAGTTTGCCTTTGCCCTTTGTCTGAGATTCATAATAATGAACTCTTGCATTAGGTACTGTTGTTACTTAAAGCGCCTTTCTCTGAACAAAACATTTATTGGTGTACTCCAGACATTCGTTTGTTGATACTCAGTGTACTGCCTGTATGTTTAAGTTAAGAAATTTGTTTTCCTAACTTTTTATTGTTGTATCGGATGGGTTTCGGAATTACTCAGCTCCAACTATTATTCGTCATTCTAAAGATCCCAAACCTGGGTTGCCTTGTGTATCTCTGGGGTGTATATAAGCTCTCCAATAGCACCTCCCCAGGTGAAACTGGGTGTTCCTTTTGGTACACAATACAGTTTGGTCAAGATTTGGACCTTGGATAACGGAGCAAAGGACTGCATGATCGACCATATATATCAAGACTCTTCATGACCTGTCACCCAAGAGAGGTGAAAGACTACCGAAGAACTCTGATGGCAAGACACACATAAAAAATGCGTAGCGATAATGATACCAGGGAAAGAACTCAGAGGAGGAAGTCTAATCGAGTTGACACCAGTGACTCATCTTATACGTAAAAGGATTAAAAAGCGTGCGTTTATTTAGACATATGATTTAGGAAATAATGCCGGTGATGACGAAAAGAATGAGTTTTATTACCAACTACTGATAATATCTGAAAATGTAAAGACAGCTGACTCGCTCATTATTGTGGACGAATTGAAGTTCTAAGTGGGCAGTGGCAACAGTTGGTTAGAAGAGGTAATGCGAAAACATGGAGCTGGTGTAAAATATAAAAGAAGAACGGTTGTACAGTTTCCACTCAACGACTGGCCACTTTATAATAGGAACGTGCTACCCACAGAAAGAAAGTTAGAAAGCAATCTGGATATCACGCAATAAATTAGAATGTAAGATACATTATGACAGCTTCAGCGTGAAAGTACGAAATATTTTAGAGCTTTAGAGAAGGAAGAAGAACAGGAAGAAGAATATGCAGATATTTCCAAAAAGAGATCGAAAAGAATAAAAGCGAAGGACTGAAAAGGTGAGCAGGTAAAAAACAGAGCCAGAATTGTTCAAGACACGACACATAGAAAGCAATTGAAGAACGAAAATTAATCAATGATAGCAAAAATGGGACAAACAAATCCCAACTTGCCAAAGAAAAGAGAAGGCAATAAACAAGCTAGAAAAGATAAATAAAAGGGGCTTGATGTAGAATTGATCAAAGGAGACCATTTTTTAAGAACTTACGAAGTTGTAGAGAAAGGTATGGAAGATGAAAGAGTACCACAAAATGAAAGGAGATATAATTATCAAAATACCAAACAAGGACGACTTACGAATCGTAAGAATAGGGTAGTCAGATTTAGTCACATTTAACTGAATGAAAAAAATAATGGGTTGCATAATGATTAAGAAGATCCAGTTGGGGCTGAATGAAGCATTAAGGAAAGGACAGCGATGACGTAGACGTGGAACAAGCAAGACCAAATAATTTTTATAATTAAAAGAATAGTTGGGCGAGACAATGAATGGAGAGCCTGATGCATTACATTTCAGATAGTCTTAGGTTCAATACAAGTTAAAGGAGAACGTGCGATGCCAGGATTTTAGTCCGTTGAAAACAGACTGGGTTATGGGAAAAACGACAGAGGGGCACAGAAACACAACAAGGTATAATTTTTGCAACGCATTTGAAGGTCGTGACTGCCTTTCTTTTGTCCAAATTGGACCACATTCAAAAAAATAAATGGAATGGTTAAGAATGGTGGTAGAGCAGGGTTAAAGTTAAACTCAAACAAGTGCAAGGTAACGAAGCAGAGACAGGCAAGGGTTAAGATCAACAAACTAGACATGGAATGCGTAGATAATTTTGTATACCTTGAAGTGACTATACGCAAGAAATGTACGTAAATCACTGGAGACATCGGATATAAACTAAGCAAGGGCAGAGTCGCATACTTTAAGCTTAGGGAAATATGAAAAGCACAAAGCATAGGAAGGAATACGAAAATTTTATTGGTCCAGACACTTTTAAGACTGGTGTTTCTCTAAAATTGGTTGGCCATTAGNTTCGATTTCCAAATTTAGAACGTTCGAATTCCAAATTTATAGCGTTGTATTTTTACCGTGTGACAGTTTTGAATTCAGTAAGGGTGTGTCTACACGCCGTAGAAACAAGAGAATGTAAAAATGATCTTCAAAATTTATGTAATTGCAATATATGTTGAAACTGTCGGACGTACGATCAAGTTTTTTTAAAAGACTGTTAGAATCGAAAAAATGGGATGAATGTTATGTATTAGTGTTGATAAGTATTTTAATTATGTTGATAAGCAATCCCTATTAAGATAGCAGGTTAGGTGATAACCTTTAAAAAGAATTTCTGGACTTACAATAGCCCATGTAAATATGTCGGATGTACGCTGTCCTTTATCTTCTACTTTCAAAGTGTTTGTCAAGAAAAGCTGAAAAAACAGTTTCAATTCTGAAAAGTTCATACATTTAGTTGATATTTTGACTGTGTTATAACTTTCATACACAATGTAAGACAAGAGTTTAGTTAAAATTTAGCCCTAAAATCTGTCGGACGTACGAAATGGTCCAAAGAAATGGGAAATTCTACTTATTAAGTCATTCCCAAACATTTTAAAAGTATATTCTTATAATATTGCATTACTATAACCAAAATGTAGCCAAAGTTTCGACGTGAAAGTTTCTCTATCTGCTTATAATTGAGCTTACAGAACGTACATCCGACGGTCTAATTTCATGAAACAAAGATACTCCTTAAAGCCTGCACCGCAGAAAGATGTGTGCAACAGTATAACATTTGGTTTTTTTTAACCCTCAGACCTTTAACCTTCGATTCTTGATAGTCAAGGTTATGAAATCTAAAAAAACATTTTCAAGGCTGATGTTGATTTATTTAAAAACAGGCCCGAAAGGAGATGTAATTATCAAAATACCAAACAAGGACGACTTACGAATCGTAAGAATAGGGTAGTCAGATTTAGTCACATTTAACTGAATGAAAAAAATAATGGGTTGCATAATGATTAAGAAGATCCAGTTGGGGCTGAATGAAGCATTAAGGAAAGGACAGCGACGACGTAGACGTGGAACAAGCAAGACCAAATAATTTTTATAATTAAAAGAATAGTTGGGCGAGACAATGAATGGAGACCCTGATGCATTACATTTCAGATAGTCTTAGGTTCAATACAAGTTAAAGGAGAACGTGCGATGCCAGGATTTTAGTCCGTTGAAAACAGACTGGGTTATGGGAAAAACGACAGAGGGGCACAGAAACACAACAAGGTATAATTTTTGCAACGCATTTGAAGGTCGTGACTGCCTTTCTTTTGTCCAAATTGGACCACATTCAAAAAAATAAATGGAATGGTTAAGAATGGTGGTAGAGCAGGGTTAAAGTTAAACTCAAACAAGTGCAAGGTAACGAAGCAGAGACAGGCAAGGGTTAAGATCAACAAACTAGACATGGAATGCGTAGATAATTTTGTATACCTTGAAGTGACTATACGCAAGAAATGTACGTAAATCACTGGAGACATCGGATATAAACTAAGCAAGGGCAGAGTCGCATACTTTAAGCTTAGGGAAATATGAAAAGCACAAAGCATAGGAAGGAATACGAAAATTTTATTGGTCCAGACACTTTTAAGACTGGTGTTTCTCTAAAATTGGTTGGCCATTAGGATGAATGAAAGGTGAAAAAAGCTAGATAATTTCCTGTGTATTAACCTGCCTGGGGTATTGAAAATGATGGTGATTAAAAAGAGTACGAAATGAGTGGCTAAGAGAAATTGCTGTGATCGTTAAGATCAGATTATTGGAAAAATCAGATACAGAAAGTGTAACTGGGCCAGTTTGGTTCTTAGACCAGAGAGAACGGAAAATTGTGGGACAGGGGAAACAGAAGACAGGACGTCCAAAGCAACACGAAAAGGACAAAAATCAAGAAGGGGTGAACAGCTGCAATGAAGCCATGTGGTAGCTATAGACAGCTGCTTGGAGAACAATTTTGCTGCCTTACGCGACATCTTGTACGGATACCACTAAGTTAGATGTAAGAAAGCTTTAATATAATCTATTTCTTATAAGCATTTAGAATTTTTGAAAAATTCGATTGGACGGCGGATCTCCACAATCAAACAGTTTCATTTATGTTCTCCCATACTAGCAAATCCGGCATGTCCTGTGGTACTGTTGTAATTGTTCTTACTGGTAGGTTCCACCTATATTGGTAGTTGTCGATTTTTTTAATGTAAAGCTGATTTCTCGAAACTCTATACGCTTGTTCTGGATGATTTTTTCGAATGATTACTTTTAAAACGTCCTTTGCTAATTCGTTATGTTGGATCGGTAGGTAGTATCTAGCAGACAAACAAGGACAGAAACCTATAATATGTCGTACATCCTCGAGGACTGATTTGCGTAATCTGTATTTCTTTGTGACCGATAGAGTTTGACCATGATTAATTTGCCATTTGTGTTTCATGTAACTAGTCGGTATTTCTTGGTCCACTTTTGCTTTAAGGTATCCAGAAAAGTGTGAAGTCAAGTTTTTCTTCTTTGTTCTGAAATGGCAAAGCTGTGAATAGATTTTTCATCCTTTGAAACAGTTATTTCGGACTAACCGTGCATTTTCTTATTTTTATTCCTTTTTTTCTGTTTTGTTGTTGAAAGACTGTTTATTTTTTTGTTTAATAATTTTGGTTTTTCAAGGTGTCAACAGCAATTTATAGTTGGTAGTAGTTCTTGTGACACTCTAAGGTTCGATTCTTTTTCATACTCGTGAACATATTTAAGCAGCTTATTACTTTCAGGATTCAGGTTTAGATGTTGCTTGGTTGATACTCTCTTGCTTTCAAGCAGGGTTTTAATACTGTTCAAGACCTCTACCACCTTTCCTTCCACTGATATATACATTTATATATATATATATATATATATATATATGGTACTCTCGATTCGGTTAACCGTATTAGAGTGCTCGATGCATAAATGTAGAGAGTAATAAAAGAGATATAATTAGTTGGAAAGAATAAAAAAGAAATGGACAGTGTAGTTTTTTGATTCTTTCCAACTTATTATATCTCTTATATATATATATATATATATATATATATATATATATATATGGTACTCTCGATTCGGTTAACCGTATTAGAGTGCTCGATGCATAAATGTAGAGAGTAATAAAAGAGATATAATTAGTTGGAAAGAATAAAAAAGAAATGGACAGTGTAGTTTTTTGATTCTTTCCAACTTATTATATCTCTTATATGTTATGTTGCCGGAGCTCACTGCGCTTGCGTAGTTTGAGCACTCTGACAGGATCCCACAATAACTTCTTAAGCTGTGCTTGCTCCGGCAACATGGCCTGAGAGTTATGTCTCAGAAACTCTGTGCTGCACTGATGAACCCACAAAGGGCGAAACAGTACTGTATGTAGCTTGAGTATATATATATATATATATATATATGGTAATATAGTCATAGACTCCTCTCAGTTGTGTTGTTCTACATAACTGAGACCTTAGAATATAGCTTAGCAGAGATGTGTAATACTGGCAAAAAACTATTTTGTTTTAAAACCAATACGTAGATAAACAAAAAAGATATATATAGTAGTAGTAAAATACTTTCTTGTATTATGAAGAGTATATTGCAATATTTCAATAGAGAGGAAGATTCAAGTCAGAGAATAACCTAATTTTTGACATAGAATGACAGGAAATCAAAAGGATGCATATGGCTTTTGGATGGTAAATGAAACAATTTGAATAATCAGTTGATGACTACATTTGTCATTTCGGCAGATATGTGGCTCACCAGCAGCATTCGCCAAAGGCCACCATCAAGACGTTTATGAAGCCTGCGGGTGTTTGATTTTTTATACAAAAGTGCAATGGATCCGAACATAGAAAATCAGTAATAATAAAAATAATGTTACTAGTTGTAGAGATAAAGAAAGAGAGGAGTACAGATCAAAAGACAAAATTAATAAAAAGTAGAAGAGTATACAAGAAAATTGCAGACAGACAACACTCAATATTCACCCGCGCCACCAAGTAAATCTTGCATGGTTTCCCAAGCCATGCTACCTACTTTCCGAGAAGAGCGCCACTCCAACTCACTTTGCTGTTGTTTACCGATCTCTCTTGAACGGAATGGTCATTACTGACCAGCTGTGGCACACTTCACAAATCGTCGCCATTGATTCCGGTTCTGCGACATTCTAAGCAACTCAACCATGCTAATGTCCACAATGTCCTTCACATTGTCTGACATTCTTGTTTTTCGTCTACCACGTCCTCTTTTTCCAGGGGTTGAGCCAAACAGCAGATTTTTTGTTAGGCCATCTGTTCTGGCCATATGTCCCCCAAGTCGTAATTTCCTGTCATTAATGTTGTCCAACAGTCTTCGGCATGGTCCAATCTTTTCCAGAACCCATTCGTTTGTATATTTGTCAACCCAACTTACACGAAGAAGTCTACGGTAACACCACAATTCAAAAGCAGCAATTTTTCACGGCTTTGTCGGCTTTCTTCAATACCCAACATTCTGCTCCATATGTTGCTATGGAGAATATCAATGCTTTCAGAAGTCGTTTCCTTGTGCGTTGTGAAATACATCTGTCTTTTCAGATATTGATTAGCGCAATCATTGTTGTCTTTGCCATTGCAATACGTCGTCTTACTTCTTTATTGCCATCTACTTTGTTTGTGAATATTGCACCCAGATAGTTAAAACGTTCTACATTTTCAACAATATGATTACCCACAATTAAGTTTTCATTATTTGGTGCCTGTGTTACTTTCATTACCTTTGTTTTGTTGAGGTTGAGAAAGAGGCCTGCTGCTTCGCTGGCAGCTTTTACTTTGTTGGTTAAGTCTTGTAGTTCTTGCATAGATTTTGCAATCAGAACTACATCGTCAGCGTATCTTAGGTTGTTGATTGTTCTTCCACCAATTTTGATTCCTGCTGAGTGATGTTCGAGTGCTTCTCGCATTACTTGTTCGGCATATATATTAAAAAGGTATGGTGACAATATACATCCTTGCCTAACACCTCGGTCAACTTCAAAAAGGTCTGTCATTACGTGAGTTGTTCTTATTGTTGCTTTCTGGGAGATGTATAGGTTTCTGATGAGATCAATTATGTGTATGGGGAATCCCATATCTACCATCACATTCCAGAGCAGTTCTTGTACTACTGTGTCGAAAGGTTTTCTATAGTCGATGAAACAAGGATAAACATCTGTTCCTACCTCTCGATTCTTCTCAAGTATCGTTCTTAGATTGAGTATTTGGTCTTTGGTTCCTTTTCCTGGTATTAAACCAGCCTGTTTCTCTGCTATTTCGGCACTTAAATTGTTTCGCATCCGATTTGCTATGATTTTTTTTGACTTCAGTAAGCATTGCTCCAATCTCGCTGTTTACAGCATCAGTAGCTAGTTTGAACTTTCTTGTCAAATTTTTGACAACATTGTATAGGTCTTTGTAGAGTTGGTGACCGATTTGTCTTCTGATTGTTTGCATTGTTCATCAATTGCCTACTCTTTGTTTTTTCGCATCCTTCTCTACACAACTGCATTTTGTTCTTTGTATGCCGCCCTATCGTCAGGTTTGGTGAGGTCGCTGGCTTTGGTTGCCCTTCTTTTTTCTACTGCTTTCAACGCTTCATTAAAAATCCATGAGAGTTTTGTTTTTTTCTTTTTTGAGATTTTTACCTTGCAATTTTCAGAATGATCTTCTTTCCTGTTTCCCATATTTCATTTGGACTTCGCTCTTCTTCATACCTCAGCAATTCTTCAAATTTATTTTCTACTTCAACAGTGTAGTCATGGTCAATCAAGGTGGTATCAAACCTCAGCTGTGGTGGAGGTTTTTGTATCTTTTTAAGCTTTACTTTGCATTTCGCCACAAGACGTTGGTAGTCGCTGTTGCAGTCATCTCCCGGGTAGGTCTTAACATATTTTCACAAGCTTTCCAGTTTTTGTTGATTATGATGTCATCTATTTAATTTCTTGTTTCTCCGTCCGGTGATATATAGGTGTAAAGTTGTCTTGGATAATGTTGAAAACAGGTATTGGTAATAACAAGGTTGTTTATTTTACAGAAGTCAATCAGTTCATTTCCTCTATCATTTCTGACTCCAAGTCCAAATTGTCCATGTGTTTCATTCTTTGTGGTCGATTTCCCAAATTTTGTTTACCTATATTGAATGCAAAATTCCAGAAGAAGAATGATAGACAGAATATTATGGAAAACGATATTATAGCATTTCTTTGCATGATTGTCGATGCAATATGGTAAGAAGAAAAGGTACCTGGATGTCTATTGAAGAGTTTGTGGAAGACTGTAAGAATTTTCTTTTCACAAGCACCTTGATTTAGCATTTTTTTACCAAGCTGCTTCGATTCAAAATGGACGGCTTCATATCGGGGAGAAGCACGTGCAATACGGAAAAACTCAGAAAATATTGTACCATAAAAGATGTGCTCTGGGATGTGACCAGAAAAATCAGGCATCCTAACGATGTAGAATGGAAAGTTATCCCGTTTGTCAAATAGCTTGTTGATGAAGGAGCTATCTTCAATGGTAATATCAAGTTCAAGAAATGTAACATGACTGTCTTTTAATTAACACTTTAGTTGGAGTTTGTTTGGGTATATTTCAACAAAACTGTTTTCAAACACATCTGAATCATTTATGCTACATGCGTCATCGATAAATCGAAAACAATATTTGAACTAAAAACCCCGGTATCGATCTGTACGCGAAAGCTTGGTGACAAACTCCGATTCCTAATGGTAAAAAGGTTTGTCCAAAACGGAGTGGGGTCAATGCCCATAAGAATACTGATATGTTGTTAGAAAATGAGATTTCTAATAGAAATGAATGACTGAGAAATTATTTGCTCTACCATAATATATATATATATTGTCGACATCATAGTCTGGGTAAAAGTTGCCGGTCATTGATAAAGTTGTCTTTATTTTGATATCAAGTTGTCTGACACCTTCAGTCGACCAGCGAATTATCCCTTTTGATGATGTGGTGATAGGGATAGTAAAGGTATTGTGTGCTGGGGCCTTGTTATGGTTAGATAATTTTGACGACGATATCTTTTTTACTCTAGTAATATTTGTTCATCGGTTCATAGGTACTTGCATCTGTCTCCTTTATTGAATGGTTAAATGATCAGAGCGATTATGCTATTGGATCACCATCAAGGACTTTGTGTTTGTAGAACAGGACAATTATCACCTCCAAATTTAGTTTCTATGTTATTTGAATATGTAATAGTAATATGGAATTGCTGTTTTAAAGCTATTAAAGTTATTGAGAATAGTTTGAGGTCAACGAAATAATGGATGTGTTGATTGTTTCGCGGTTTAAAATATATGTATTCGTTACTGGGCTGGAGCAAATATCATTGTGGGTTTAACGATAGGGCAGATAGAATAAGTGATAGGGTGTCTCCTTGGTAGGTTTCTTTAAAAATTTTAATGAAATTGCTGATGATTGGTTTTTTCTCTCCATGAAGGCGGAATAGCACAAACCATGATTTAATAAGGTTTTTAAGAGTATTTATCAGGTGGTCAGGTACTTTTGCAAGCTTCAACGCACTAAATAGCTACGAGATTTAGTTTTGACTTGCTCTTTAGTTCTAGATTAATTTTGTCACCAACTTTTGCATTTTTGTAATTCAAAATTTGGGTTGAAATTTAGCTGTCAGCGGTTTTTGGTGGTTGGTGAAGCTGGGTGTTGTTTTCTTTTGTATGATGACCTTGTAAGGGCAATTAATTTTCTCTTTTTTACCAATGGTATTTGTCAAGTTAAGAATTCATTTGGGTTCGTCCGGATTCAGTTTTTCCTCACCGGTTTCTTTTATATCATTGTGTTTCTCCTTACATGCTGGTGCTATGTAGTATAGAGAACTATTTACATCTCATAGTGCTATTTTTTCAATTGTTGACATATTTTTTCTCATAATAGTATCAGCTGTAATTTATCTTGTTCTTTTTAAACCTCACGTTTGATTTTTTTATTATGTTGCGTTCATCGAACCTTTTGTTATGATCTCACAATCAAGTTCATAATTGGCGATCAGTGAATTCAATCAGATTAGCGTTGCCGTTTGTGTTATTCGGTTCATACTCCTACCCTACCCCAACCCAAGAGCATTTGATTATTGGTTCTGGAGGATATGAACCAAATTGACTGTTGCTTGCCTTTCAGGGTATTTTTGTGTTTCCGTGGTATCCTTTTGTTTCTGTTCATCAATTCTGCCGACTTGGTCTCGTACGTTTTTTCAAGAAGACTGAGTGAGATTTAGCTGTAATTCGTCCCATAATTTTTTCCATACGATTCATGTATACAATTCTTGAGATTCACTTGCTTTTTTATGTCAGATAAAGACCCATATCATACAAATCTTCGCTTTAATATGTTCGTATCAAAATTGCCAAATTTACGACCAGCAGTTCTATATTGTCTGTGATTGATATGTTTGACTTTTTTGCATATTGTTTATATTCAAAACGGTTCAAATTTTTTTTTGCTTTTTGTCCTACACTTCACCTTAACAAGGAGGAGTACAGTTGGCAAAGAACTAATTTCACATCAACTTTGTCTACTTTGGAAGAAGTTTCAGGTTTTTTAGAACTTACAGCAAAATATTACACAATTGAAACAAATTTTACTAAAACACTTAATTTTGAGGGGTAAGAACCCAAGAAGTACTATATGTTTATTAACCTTGCCAAAGTATTGTTGACTTAACGTGATAGTATTTAAACAGTTATTTATTTAAAAAAAAGTTTCACAAGCTTTATCTTTTTGGTCAGAATGGGAATCAATTTTTTCACAATTATATTTTTGCTTAATTTATCGACCCTAACAACTGGTCACAGGCTTTTTCTCTGTGAAATATTCCAGTGGTTAATTGTAATAATTACTATTAAAGATTAAAGGCAAAGAAATTTCATAATAGTTTTGTTTGTTTAGCTCAAATAATATAAAAACCCCTCTCTATCAGTATTGAGAAGAGTTGTGCTCTTTTAGGAAACTTAGGAAAAATCGGATTACTATTTTTTATTTAGTTGAAGATAACGTGGCTTAAAATAAGTGGCTACTTAGTAAATGTCTAGAACTATGTTTGAATTTAATACTGGAGCTACAATTCTTGCAATTGTATCAATTTCTGTTTAGCCAGAACTTTATACTGAAGTTCATATCCGCGAATATAGTTTTTTTTCTTAAAAGTCCAAATTAGGGCATGAACCATTTGGGGGTTTGAAGAAAGTAACTTAAAAGGAGGTAAATTAGTTCACAAAAATGTGGAAGAGATCAGGTAAAACTAGTAAATAAGAACAGAATGAGCTATTTTACATCAATCACGTTGTATTTTATTTTACGTGATAAATGCCTCCACCATGATTCTGTTGTAATTGAAAGCTAAGTAAAAAAAAAAGGTTCAAATATAACGTACTGTAGCTTTCTTCTAGAATTATAATACCACATATTTCATACAATGCGTTATTTTCCTTTAATCATAGTACACACGTAATCAACCACTGCGGTGGATTCATGTAATCCATCGAAACTTAGAAATGCAATCTTTTAGTACAAATTCGAGAGAAGAAGTTAAATGAGTTATTTACAATTAATGCACTCTGGTGACCATTGCCATTAATCTGCATTCCATCTTCACATTGCCCACAAAAACCTTTGCACTTAAAAAGGCAAGAGACTTGGAAATGTTATTTTAATAGGTAAATGTTTAAATATTCACGCAGTAGCATTCGGTATTCGTAAAACAGTAAGTTGTTACTGAGTACATTAAATGGGTTCATTAATCTCGTCACCATTGTTTTGAGGATTCAACTTTACTTCATTAAATATTTGAGACTCAACTGATATTTCTTTATCACGAATAGTAAAATCATGGAGTTTTACTATGAAGTAAGACAAAATTATCAAAAGCTTAGTAATTTCTACTAATCAACCTCAGTACAGAACGATGTTTGATGGTTTCTACTGCAACAGAATATCCATAGCGGTAATATAAAGGTGGTATTTGATGCAGTCTAGTTTTATGTTTGAGCACGACGAGGGAACATTTTAAAGAATGGCCAGCAGTTCTTTATGTAACTGCACTTGCGTTGTATTTACAGGTTTCCAATATCATTGCGTTGTCTTCATAGGGCGAATGAAGTAAATATGTACAAGCTGTAACTATCATATTTTGCATTTGATGGCGTTATACTTCATTCTAATTTATACGGAAGGATAACATCGGGGTTTTGTAGCTCTGTATTCGAAAGAAAATAAATTGTTTTGGTTAATTGAAAGTACATTGGTATACAGCCTCAAAAACACAACATTTATAGTAATCCACCTGGCAGGATGAAGAACACATTTATTGTATATAATAGTTAGATAAAATGAGTAAAACTGTCGAAAAATTCAATATTCGAGACAGTTGCAAGCATACGGCAGATGACAGTAAACCACTGTAGCAGAGACCTGAAGAAAGACGTTCTGGAGAGATATTTTACAAGTAACAATGAAGCAAAGACTAAATGTAAAAAATTGTAGAGGCATTTAATATAAAATGGAAAGAGAAAATCTAAAATCATTTGAAACAACAGATTTCAAATAATAAGATATTGACACAAACTATAAAAATAGCTCAATTCACAGAATTTTACATCCCTAAACAAAAAAGGTGGAAGGAGAATTAAATGCAAAATTTTCCAAAAACATTATCAGAGTCGACTAAAAACTGTAAGATTAGTATTGTTAAGTTAAAAAGTATTAGCCTTCTTCTTCTTTGAGAGGATCCTTGTATTTCAACAAAAAAATATATTAGTGCATTGCTTGTTACATTCATTATCCATATACTCTCTCAAATGAAAAACGTTTTTGGCCTTAGTAAATTCAAAAATGCTTTAACATTCTACAAGTACACTGTGGCCTGGATTGCAAGCTCAGGAGACAAACAAAAGGTGTTTTTCCTTTTTTTCAGTACAAAATTGTGCTTGATTTCGGGCCAACATTTTCTAACGTTTCTATCTTGTGCAAAGCTGTAAAAACACAAATAAACACAATTATCAATATTTTGAATTGCCGGAAAATTCAGAAATTGCATAAATAAGTTTTTCACTTACCTGAAGCTAAATCAGGCTCTTTACGCCGGTTTGGTAGATGGCTTTTTATTCTGTTAGCTGGAGCCTGTTTAGTGTTCCTTGTTTGATATTTAATTTCGACATAACATGGCGTCTGTTCAGTTTGCGGATATACTAAACCAGTGACATCAGGCTGTATAATCAATAAAAAGCGATATTCGCACATTTGATTGTGTTTTATGAATATACAAATTTTGTTCTTAATAACAAATTAGAGGTTCCAGCAAATTTACAAAGCATTGCTTAATCCTTTTTAGGATTAATTTGTTGCTTCCGACAAAATCACAGAGAAGTTAACAATTTAGCTAGAGAGAAGGTAGAAGATAGAACTTAATATACTGAACTTAAAGAAAGGTAGTGAAGGTAAATACAAGACATGCAACAGTATGGGGTGGTTTTAGGAAAGAACGATAAAATTAATTAAAAAAATGTTACAATGCAAAGGAGGTGCTAAGCTGCATGAATGATACTAAAAACTCTAAGCTTGATGTAAAAAATGAAATTCAAAATCTTATAGATGAAATACGAAATGGGCACTTGTATAACTAAGAAGTCGTAACAAATAATTGTCAGAGGTTAATAGACAAACTACAGTACCATATAGCATGGAATATCACTTTGGTGTGTTCTTCTGGGAAAATATCAAGAATATTATAGAACAGCATTATTACTATTAAAATGAAATAACAGCAAACATTTTTACATTTGTCGGAAATGTACTTTAGGGTCAAGTGTGTAATCCTGCAATACTGCTCCCCAGAAAGGAAAAAAGGGTTTAATGCATGGGAAACTCTGTTCTAGTTTACTTTCTAATACAATTTCAATAGACATTAGTTATTAAACAGTAAAATGAATTAGGCTAAAATATGAGTCTCCATTAAACGAGAAAGCAAATCGCTAAATTGTCTTACCTTGTTCAGTTCATCTGTTGGACAACATTGTGCATCGGAAATATCCAATGGATCAGATGTGTTGTTATTCATAGGTAATTTAGGGTTACATAAAAAAGTCAAATTTTGTGGTGGGGCTAAGTCTGTTGGATGTGACTGCATATCACAGTCTTTGTTTTCGTATACATTCGGATGACTTCTATCAGAATCGTTGTCTGTACTGCTACTTTCTGTCTCTTCGTCCGACAGAGACATTTCAGCAGAAAGTGAAGACTGTGTTGAAGTTGCATCAACTTCGATCAAAAGACCCTGCCTATCATCATTTTCAGATGTCTCAGACTCTATCCTTTCTTCCTCTTCACCAAGACTTATCACAAGTTCTTCCATACTTCGTTCAATCTTATCATAGGGTGATCTTGGTTCTTCTTCTATATCTGAAATATCAACTGATGCCTGACTTGAAGGTTTCTTTCCCTCCAGAATGTCGACAATATCTTCCAATGTCGCATCACTAGCTTCACTAATTTTTCGTGCAATTTCACTGTCAATGGGGCTGATTCTTCCAATGTCGGGGCCTAATAAATCATGCTCTGTTGGGTCATCCAAGAAAACGTCCCCATCCAATATTGAAGAGCGACATTTGGAATTGTTGCTTGCCGTTTCAGAATCTAGATTATCTGATGCTGTTAACAGTGGTTCTGCTTCAGGTACTTTTCCATTTCTTTTTGGCTCTTCACTTTCTGGAACAGCTAAATATAAATAACATTTGAAAATGCATAAGAATATTAGTCCACAATTTTTTTATGTATTTTAATATATTGCTTGTGTCAAAATTTATTTATTTTCGTATGTAAATATATTCAGTAAATATACATATATTCATACATGGTAAATCGTTGTTAAAGTTAAGTTTTAGGCTGAAAGAACACCTATAATTTGCTTGTTGCTGATGTTTCTTATAAAGCATGTTTGAGATGCTATTAAAATGTGAAACAATAAAGGATATCAGATATTTGTATAAAGAAACGTGCGTATGCAAAAACTAGGTAGAATTTATTATCAAATATTGAATATTATCTGAAAGTTTAAAAAATAGTTGGCAATTGTTTGTATCTTTACATTTGTCAAATCGTAATAAATAAAGAAAATTGCCTGTAAAACAAGGAATAGTTTTTCTAACAAGTCTATGCCTATAAAATTGCTTTAGATTAGCAAGTACTCCTTGCTTCTTTGCCCCAATGTGACTAATTGCATTTGGGAGAAGAATTAACAATTCAAAAAACAGTAAAAGATAATTCCCGAAGAACGGTGCTTTTATCTCTTACTAGAGGTATCTAGAGAGAGAACACTCGGACACCTTTATACATTTTGAACATAGTTCCTTAGCAATCCAAGCTTTTTGTTCTTCCTGTATAATATATTTTTTGAAACATCTGGCCTTGTCATATTTTTCTATTTCCAAGAAACGTACCACTGCTGAACCTATCATATTTTCAAACACTAAAAATCATGCTCTTTTAGTTTGTTTTCAACCATGACAAGAGTTTCCCTTAAACTCTACGGGGGTTAAATGCAAGCAGTTTATGAAAATAAAGGTTTGTCATCAACATTAAAAATATTATCAACAGAGAATGTACTGAAAAGTTTTTGCAAATAATTTCTCTATTTCGCCGATGTGCCTGTTCAAGCTAGACACTTCCTGCATCGTTATTAATTACCCACAAAGTGGTACTTTGTTGTTCTTTCAACCGTGAGCCACCCATCAGCAATTTTAAAAAATTGCTGTAGCTAAACTTGTGACTAGCATATATCGTTTTCTCTTGTAATGTAACTTCAGATACTGATAAGTTCCTGTATCCAACATCTTTGAAGCAATAGATTGACGCAGCTTTTCTGTCTGTTTACTGAGGTGTACTCGCTCGTTTACTTGTAGACACTATGTGCCTTTAAAATTTTTTGTTGTTTTATTTATTTTTTAGGCTAGCTCATTATAAATCTGTGTTTTCACTTTAGTATTTGTCTCCGCTTCATTAATAATCATAACTGTGTATCTGTGTATCTGTGTATCTGTATATCTGTGTATCTGTGTATCTGTATATCTATGTATCTATGGATCTATGGATCTATATGTCTATGTATCTATATGTCTATACCTTTTTTTCAGGACTAAGAAACAAGAAGATCAAATCTCAATTGTAATTAATGTAGTTAATAAAAATGTAGAATATGTTTTAATAACGTAATAACGTATTAATCATTTACCTTTAAGATGAAATGGCTGTCTACCATTGCTCTCAGGCTACAATAGAAATAGGAAAAATAATTCTGAAACCTTTTTCTATTATGTTCTAAAAATATAATATTCCACGTTATAGAAGCAATGGAGTGAAATATTCAACAGCTTTAATAAACGTAGGTTCAATTTTGATTTTATAGATTTCGCAATTCAATTATAAAGTTGTACTTTCAAAAGTTCAGTTGGTAGAGCAGATGGCAATACAGGTCAGAAGCACTGATTTAAATTAATTTTGCTACAAGTATTTTCCAATTGCATACAATTACAAATTTTTTTCCTTTAAAATATTCTCGCTGTAACAAGGTAGTCTTGTTTATTTTTTTCAATTCCGTTGTGCTCTAATAAAAAAAATTCTATAATCAACCAATTCGTTTGGGCTCTACTAGAAAAGTTATCAAAATCTGCAGGATTGACATATTTATAAAAATATTTGCTGGTGGGGAGGCTTATTGTTTAACAGGAAGAAAATAACCAATTAATTTTGCGCAAGGGAGTTTGCTTTTATTTAATGTATTAAAATAGGCGATAAACAACAAAACTGAGTATCTACAGCAATAAACAGTAATAAAATATCTTAGTGTTTTATTGGAAGAAGATTTACCTTGTGATTATCCTGTGTTGAATCAGAATTTATTCTTTTTGGACCCTTATTTAGCGTTGATCTGTCCAATGAACCACTTGATTTTGTTGTACTCCAGTTTCGGAATCTCATAGATGATGAATACCCGGCTTTCTCATTGTATTCACTCCTAGCCTGACATTTCAAGATGCGCAAGAATTCACTCCGAACCTACCAGAATGGAAAAGAAATGAAATAATACAAAAACTACTCCCGTTGTATGATGTCACCATTGGCTGTAGTACTACGAGCCCCTTTAATAGCCTCGGGACTTGCATCATAAATAATTGTTGCAGCTACATTAGAGTTAACTTAAACTGTTTTGCGTTTTGCTTGGTTGGATAAGAACATTATTAGCTAAAAAAACAGATGAGAACACAAAACAAAACCATTCAAAACTACTTACAGTTTGTCTAGATTTTAAAGACTCTCAAAACATTTTGAAGGATTTAAAGAGCAGCAATAACCTTATTACTAGGTAAAAGTCAAGTGTTGTTGTTTTTTTAAAAGTACTCATCTTCATCTGTAGCTGTTGAAAACTTTTAGATGGTGACAAGTTTTAGAATGTGAAAACCTATAGATTTTGAAAACGATTAGATTCTGACAATTTTTAGATTGTGAAAACTTTGAGATAGTGACAATTTTTAGATTGTGAAAACTTTGAGATTGTTTTAGACTTTTAGATTCTGAAAATTTTTGGATTCTGACAACTTTTAGATTGTGAAACTTTTTAGATTCTGACAACTTTTAGATTGTGAAAACTTTTAGGTTGTAACAATTTGAAGATTGTGAAAACTTTTAGATTGTGAAAGTTTTAGATTGTGAATATTATAGTGGTAAACACAATACGACGTAATCTATTAGTTACTTCCTTTTTTTGTTCATTCCCTGGCGTTTTGCTTCTTTTCAAGCCTCTCCCAGCTACATGCTGATACATGCATGTGCATCAGCATGTAGCTGGGAAAGTGTAAAATCACTTGATAAAAAGGCATCTATGGATGATGGATGAATGTGAAAGTAGTTCAGTATATATATATATATATATATANTTTAGATTGTGAAAGTTTTAGATTGTGAATATTATAGTGGTAAACACAATACGACGTAATCTATTAGTTACTTCCTTTTTTTGTTCATTTCCTGGCGTTTTGCTTCTTTTCAAGCCTCTCCCAGCTACATGCTGATACATGCATGTGCATCAGCATGTAGCTGGGAAAGTGTAAAATCACTTGATAAAAAGGCATCTATGGATGATGGATGAATGTGAAAGTAGTTCAGTATATATATATATATATATATACTGATGAGCCCACAAAGGGCGAAACAGTACTGTCTGTAGCTTGAGTATATATATATATATATATATATATATATATATTGAGCTACTTCATCATCATATTAAAGCAAATCATCAATAAATTGGTAAAGTCTTAAAGAAAAAATGTAACCGTCCTAACTGTAATGCAGAACGTTAGATTGGTTAACGACTGAAAGAAAGTGGTGACTATCCATTTGTACTTTCAATTTATAGTAAATTTGGGAAATGACTTTTTTTCCCATAAAGCACCCCTTGAAGTAAAAATTAACAAATTGTTGCCGATTTTTTGTGTGAAACCTCAAGCATAAAAATATTTTTCTGTCTCTGAAAAAAACCCAGAGTTTTTTTATAAAACATTTTACAATTTATGAGTTGTAATATACTAGGGGAATAATGTCAGATTTCAAACTTTAAAAAATTCAGGCACAGGATGGGGTTTACAAGGACTAAAAGTGGAAACACCAGGAAATTGATTTTTTACGTTATAAAGCATAGGAGAATATTAATTTCCGGTATTAATTTCAAGGTAAAGATTTTGAATCATTTTACAATGTTGGTTTCGGATTATATTGTTTTATATTTCCATATTAGTATTAAAAACATAATTTGGTAACAAGTAAAATATCATGTTAACAATTTAAGTTATAAACAAACCTTATTTACCAACTTACCCTTGAATCGATAACACAGTGGAATATGAAAATAAATAAACCCTACAAAGAAAGATGAAGGAAAGAATATTGTTATATATATATATACATATACAATAGTTTGTTATTTTCTACAGTTTAAGAAGCAAAGGTTCGCAGTCCGACAGGGTATTAGTGCAGATTGCATGATGCATTCCATACAGAGAATCCCATCAATTGCTACTAAGACAATAATATGGGGATTTCTGGGCACTTGCAGGCTCAGAAGGCATATGTATTAGTGTGCTTAATTACAACAGAATCAGAAGCAGAAGTCTTTATTTTGGATGTCTTAGCGTAGGAACAAAAAGGATAAATTTAAAACTTGTTGAAATACCTTTATTATCGCTTTAAAGTTTTCACTGTTCGTATTAAATCTATTTTATTTTGCTTATATGCTTAAGCAAACAAACAAGGTTCAACCTTTGGAAAATACTGTGAACGGATAAGAATAGTCGGAAGAGAGAAAGTTATTGATACTACTTACTGTTTTTGTAAAGGATTTGGGAGATTCTGTATTTCATAATGTCTTTTGTCAATTTTTTACCCTTAAATTTACTGTCTTTGTTTTTAAGAAATACTTATTTTTGTTACTAAATTCCTGTGTTAAATAGTATCTTAAAGTAATAAAATGCTACTTAAGAGCTGCTAGATAACATGACGACATTAGTTCACCTTCTTAAGACTTTCTTAAGTTAAGGGCTTTATGAAAACTTTAACACCTTTGGTTTTCCCTCAAAATGTGCCTTTTTTCTGCATTAATATATCATTGGGAAAAGGAGGAAGCTGACTTTCAACGGGCTTGCACTTAACTTGGTTTTCTTTTATTAAAGTATTCTTCTCTAATTTTGTTTAGCAACTTAATGATAACTTAATGATACGTTATTTACTGCAAGGTGTTTTTCAGACAAAGAAATATTAGCCTAATTTAGTTAATACTTCGTTTGAAGTATGGGGTTAGATAACAATGTACATCTTGGTGGCAAAAAAGCTTACTTTTGCGGATTTTCAGTTAGATTAGAATAGTTTTAATGTCTTTGGTCAACCTAGGAACAGTTTAATGAGAAATTGACAGCCTAACATAACGTATCTATCGTCAAAGTAGGGTAGGATCCAAACAGAGGCAAAATACGTATAGTCTATTTTGTCAAGATGACAAGCGATGGAATAGGTCCTTCTTTTCCTAACTGTACCATAAGTATAAGACTCGTCATCCTACTCCCACCTAACACTATTACTGTGAGCACTATAAACACTATGAAAAGATTTGACATAAGAAGTTCTTCCATCAATGCGGGCACCATAACATGAGAATGCTATGGAATTTTGAAAAAATTATTTTTCACTTGGTATTAAGCGATACAGCAATGAATTTTTACAAATGTAATGTAGGCTAATTACTATACAAATGTTATCAAAGTCATACTTAAGTACTACCAATTAAATTCTAATTTGAAAAAATTGAAATGATTTTGCTGCTAAACAACAGATTAGAAACGTAAAGATAGTAAAATTTCAAAATTCAACAATTTAAAGCAATCATAAAGTCAACAACTCATTTTACTAAGGCCTCTTTTTGCTTCCGGTCCTCCATTTGTATTGCTTAAACACGGAATAGTACAAAAAAAATTATTTTACTCTGCTTTCTACAGAATTCAAAAAAAAAAATTACCTCAACTTAGACTCGGACCTTAAATAAGCGCCGCAATCTAATAAGCGCCGCACCTCAGAGGTAAATAATTTATAATTAAATAAGAGCCGCCCTTTGATAAGGATTGCAGCAAAGCAGTGGCCTTTATTACAAATATTTATAGCATTTGCCGTTTATTAGGGCAGGTATATAGAAAGATATCAAAAACAGAATTTGAGTACTACAGACAGTCATTAGCTGCAACTGAGAATATAGTATCATCTTAATCTATGTAACGTATGGCACTGTTGTTTTATGATATTTTTTTGAATATATTTAAATTTAAAACAGGCAAGCATTTCTTTTTCTTTCAGTTTTTTCCTTAATTAATTGTAGTACATTTACATTTAGTGATTGAGACAAAGATCTGGGACAACCAAACCAAATTTACGTTTATGCTTGCCTGTAACTTAACATATCAATCAGTTCTTGTGATTAATTTGAAGAAAAAATATAACTAAGAAGAAAGTTCCATAAAAACATGATCAGGACCTTTTTGCCGTCATGACCTCCAAATGCGTGTTTGTCGACATCTAATACATCTTCAAGTTTGCCAGTGTTTATTTTTATTGCCCTGATATACGCGGATGTTTGTTTTGAAATAAATTTGATGGCAAACTTCAAACCTTTTATGTTGTTATTTCTAGCCATTTTTTGATTTGTACCAGCTAACTTTTCATTTAACAGTCATACGACATTTCTGGAGTTTTTTTACGCTGCATATTTCATATCAATATGACAATTAAAAGTTTTTATAAGTTGTGCATTTCATAATAATATGACATTTCGATTGTTTCCAAACTTAGTTTTTTCATTGTATGATACGATGAGAATAAAGTCGTTCAGAAAAGCAGGAAGAATTTGTGGCGATTTTCAATTGCCAGAGCAAATAAGAAAAGTACTTCCCAGCAGGGAGAGAAAAAACATCTCACACCATCGAATTGATATCAGCAGCCATTGGTTATGCAAATTAGCAAAGTAATCGTCCCGAATCAAGAAAGTACCTCGTTGACGAAAAAAGGACCAGAGAATGTAAGGAAAGAAAAGCAAAACTTTTCAATGGTCGAGTCAAAAAAGTAGTTTGTATGAAAAAAGAATATGTCAAATTGTGGGGTTTTTAGGCTCTTTTCCCAACTTTTGAAGAAGTATCCCCTCTCTTATAAGTGTCTACGTTAAACCCCGCGTCTAAAACCATAATAATGAATTAAGATAAATTTTATGAAAATTAACCAAAGGTGATAGGTTCGTTTTAAACAGACATACCTGCAGTGCATTGAGGATATTAAAGATATATGCGAAGGCCAAGGTATTGCTATCAATGTAGAAAATCCCAATGATCCATGTTACACCGAGAACACAGCTCAATACTAAACATCCTTTCATCCAGTACCTAATACAGTTTGATACAGAAAAAAATGATAAAGGTTTATTACTAAGGTAAATAGCTACTAGCTACATTTTTTCCTAGCAATCATCATCACAGTTAGCTTACTGAAATTGCAAACTCTGAAGCTGTTTCCTCTTGGTTATTTATATATATATATATATATATATATAAGTATATACACATACACGGCACAGCACTCCAAGAACAGAACTGTAATTTATATTTATATGAAAAAAACCTACTATTTTATGCTGCTATAAGCTTCATGCATCACTTGCGATCTTCAGGTATATGTTATTTTACAACTAGGTCCTTTGGAATTAGTCGTTAGTGTTGATTTACAATGATTTACAAGTAAGAAAAAATTTTGATGTCATCACTTTGAAATTTGTTCGTCGCTTTTGTTAAGTAACTCTCCTCAGTTTGGATGTGTAACAATGCTAACTTTCTCTTCTAGACATGTTACGCTTTCTTAAGATATTACAATTAACAGTCGAGAATTTCATAATTGACCATTTAATATTGGGCTTATTATTATTATCTTTTAGATGTCAAATATAACATGGCAATTTGTTTTCCTTTCAAACGAAAATGGTAAAGTTACTTTAATTCAAAGAATGTAAACAACAATGCTGAGGAATACAGAATTTATTAAACCCATAATCATGGCTAATATCGAAATTATCTCTAAATAGTATACAAAATAATTGATAAAATACATAAAAATGAGCTGGCATTAATCAATTAGGATTGGTAGAAACAATTTTCTTAATGTCAAAAACTTATATCTCAAAATTAAGGAACAACCGTCTTGATAATCCTATTTGATCACTCTAGCTCATTCTTTTCTATTTCATGAGCTTTATTTTGGACTCATTTTTGGCCTAAAAATTGCAAAATACATGAAGGTATCTAGAAATGCCGGAAAAAGCACATTAAAAAACTATTTTTTCGCATTTTACATTCCGTAGCTAGCATTACATATTCACACATTGTCTGTGTACTCACTAATTTTATACCTGTCATTAGTTATTATACTTTACTTAAAACAACATGGAAATTACTGTTGTTAGAAGGACAAAATATACTGTTTTATTGATTAAATATCACTAAAAATTTCTGCTTTCCCCGCAAAATACTGCAATGAATACTATTAATTTTTGGAAAACTTAAATATTCTTGTAAATTGAAAATAAAAATATACTGTATACAATCTCTACTATATAACAAAACTTTGGTATTCTAACCTAAACACAATCCCAGTGTTTCAGGAAATAAGGGCTTAAAATTCAGAAATTGTGAAGAACTTAAAAAATTCTTGTTTGTAGGCATACACTCCAACAAACGTAGCAATAGAATTAGTATAATGTCTGTTACTGGCATACACTCCAACAAACAAACGTAGCAATAGAGTTACTATAATTGTCTGTTACTGGCTCTACAGCAAACCTGAAGACTTTCTAGCAGAGCTGCAATTAATGTATTGGATAAACCAAAAAAGCTTTTCAAGTTTATCGATATAGTGACCATGGCTCCTTTGTCATTAAATTAAGCTTGTATTTTATTTAGATTAGAAGGTAAATGAAAAAGAAGGGCTTAAGAACAAATCAATATTAGCTTGCCAACATACATTCCTTCTTGTCTAGATTGAGAAACGAGTTTTAGCCAACTTAGTAAGATACTAGACAACCTCAGGAATCTTAATCAAGAATAATCAGTGTTAATCAGCTTTGCAATATGGAGAGAATTCAAGCTTACGAAAACTTAGACAAGAAATAAACTTACAAAAGAATAAAAATTAAGCAACTTTAATAACAAATTAAGAAAAAATCTTTGTTATGATTACCAAGATATAAACAAGTTACATGTCATGAAATCAACATTTTAAGTGTTTCTATTCACGGTAAGTAAAAAGAAATTGCTGTCCTCTATTTAATTAGTGATTAAAACAAGAAGATGCAATGTGTGGTCAAGTTCAGTTAGGTGTTGCATACAAATTCAACGCCAAAAGTTGCATTTAGCTATTTTATAAAGATAAGTGATATATAAAATAACTAATAAAACGATCATAGTAGTGTCAGCGAGATATGATGTGCACTGATCGATTATAGAAGTAAGAGATCAATTTTTGATGTTTTTGAACTCACCAAATGTCGTGCACCAAATCATCAGGTCCTTTCCGTTTCTCTGCCATTATCTTAAAAGCCTTGACCATAAAGCCAATATTCATCTAATTATAAAAAATCGAAAACTAATTAGTCATGTTTTTATAATACAGTTAACACTGGTAATGTCTGAGTTAGAGAGGAAGACAAAGCTAAACCATTTTGACTCAAATTGACCTCGACCATATGAGGTTACCTTTTCCTGTGTTAAAAACCAGCAATAAGATGCCATCATACTTGGACTGGGACTGAATTTGTATCTATTCTCCAAATCTTTGTATCTTGATGGATTCTCTTCCGATGTTATTACTTATATCACATCAACTTGAAGGAAAAAAGTCAATATGCGAGTGCAAAAAGTACATTTCAGAGACATTCTATTCCCCCACCCCAGCCCTTGAAATCTATTCACTAATGTGTGCACTAATTCAAAATAATTTTTAGCTCCCTGACTGCTAAAAAATTGTTAACTTCATTAATATGTCCCACGCCCCAGTTTCAAAGCTACTGAGCTTTTCTGGAGCGGAGTCACCACGAATCACTTTTCGTAACTCCTATCCAACGAAAATGCCTGCTTTTAACTTTGCCTCACTCTTTTCTCCCCAAAAATTCTCTTTGAGATATTGAAATCCTGCCCTGTTTTTATCAAAAGTTTTTCATCAAACCAAGTTTAATGTATAGTAGAGGAGTGGCAGATGTTGTCCATAAAATATGCTAACGATAAGAACATCCGTTTCAGACCAATTCTTTACAGTGAAATGAATTACATATTTCCATGTTTTACACTACTTAGTCGTATCCTTTTAAACATACTACCATAAAGTGTAAGAAAATGGATGAAGGGCATTAACTGCATGGCTGCAGGAAAATCCAACCCCCGTAACATTTGATTTAAGACAAATGAACCTTTGATGAAAAGTTGTTGTTGGACATTGAAAGGGAGATTTCGCCAGCTACGGAAAAAAATTAACACTGGGAGGTTAAATTAATCACATTTGTAGGCTACTTTACGTATCTTTAGTCTGGAATAAAAGTAAAGAAAACCAATAAAGTGGATGATCAGAAAATCCATTTTCTATTATGTAAATAATGTAATCGTAGAAAAAAAACCCAATACCGTGGCAATGTAGTTAGTTCTTCTGTGCTAACGTCCAGCATGCCTTGCAGGATAGCCTGTAAGTACGATGTAAAAATCCAGAAGGCTGAACAAAATAATGTTTATAGAATTCAGATTTTTGTGCTCCTTTCTTGAATTTCTTGCCGTCTCCTAGACTCAGTGATTAATAAATAGGTGGGGAGTCACGTTAAAAATGCCTTTTTAGGCATGTTTCAAGAAATATAGTCGGGTGGCGTCTACTCAAGACTCAGGAGTAAATTATAAATTCTATAAATCGACTATTCGTTATTTAGGCTAATTATAGAATAAGAGCGATGGTAATAAGATAACACCAGTCTCAAAATAGGTTTGTTTATTGTCTCCGCCACATTAGGACCTCTGCAATAAACGTATACCCTAAAGCTTAATACGTAATGATACGAACCTGTTAGAACTTTGATGAAATGTTTCTTGTTGTGCTACGTTTCTAACAATGAATCTTTGTTGTTGTATTTTTGTAAGCTTTCTGAAGAATTAGGTATTGGAAGAACTAAAAGGCACATGCCGTTTGGAAACTATATTTTCATTTTAGGTATTAAAAGGCGTCTGATGAGTAACAAAGACAATAAAGACAATTTTCCATTTGCTGCACTAGATCAATATAGCGAGAGGCAGAATGTAAAAATTATCGTACTTCAAACACAAAAAAATGTAACAGTAGAATAAACAGTAAATATGTCACTTACTGCGATCACTATTAGGACTGGGCCTACAAATGCCCAAGAAAATCCATTTCGTGCCGACAACCAACACCTGAAAAATAAAACAAAAAATCGTCGTAGAAATAAGGAGTTGGTGACACAAAGAAAAACTCAATGCATGTAGTACATTTTAATAACAAAAAAGAAGAAGGTAGCTCTTAGAGGGAAAATTCATACGAAAAGTCTGTTTTATCTTAAAAGTAATCCATTATTTTCTGGACGTGTTAAACATTGATTCCTTGAAATCTCCCAAATAGGTTTGAAATGGCCCGATGCAAAAGAAATAAAAAACCGCAAAGGAACTGGTCAATACAGAGGTGAATGTGCCGAGGTTGATTCACAGTGTGTCTTTTTCTATTCGACTACCAGACTAATGATGATATTCTTGGGAAGGAAGAAGTGTCCAGCATTTTAATAAAGGAACGGGAAAACAGACTGCGATGGTTTGAAAATGTGTGTATGGAAAAGAGTTTTTGCCAAGTCGATGAACTAAATCCTAAATTCGATTACAATACAATTGCACCAACCATAAATCTAAGGCTCCTATAGTACACTTGCTGATGTAATGTTGTGATATAATGCAGGCGTGGTTAAGCTTCAGCTTAGAGCCTGGTTTGACGTTCCGAAATATTTAGCTTGAAGGGAAACCGACAAGAATAAAAAGGCCAAACAATACACTGTTAAAGAAATACGAGTAGAAAACGTAAGTTGTATCGAATTAACAGTAGTGGAATTTTATAGCCATCTGATCTTGATACCAAGTTTTCCTAGCCAGGCTCAATCACATCATTTTCCAACTTAGTCTTCCACTTGATTTCCTCGAGATAAGTTTCGTCGGAGGTTTAATCAACAGGTTTCATTTATAGCTGAGGTTCCTACAAATAATGCCTTCCCTCCCTTTCAAGACATGGAAAACTGATCCCAATCAACAAGAACAACAACAAGAATATTGAAAAAATCTAACCCCCAAAAATTGATTTAATTATAGAAGACCTTAAAGAAAATGGGTTAAAATTTAGCCGATGCAAGTAATAGGTACACATGGTGTAGATGTTTGTAACAAACAGTACGAAACTATGCCATATAGATAAACGAGTTGCTGTTACGAAGAGCCAGTGACATTGCAACAATATTTTAAACGATCACCTTAGGTCTACTCTTCAGCCATAAAATACAAAGTTAGTCGGATTAAGAGATTAATTGTTTTCGTATTTAGTTAATGTCGTATAGTGATGTTTATTTAAAGCGATATGTTTTACCACACACTGAGCTCGACAACATTACTAAATGTAAATAAGGCTCAATGTAATTTGTAATAGAGAAATATTATTGCATAATGAGCTGTCATCACAAAATTCCTCTACATTTCATGACGTCGCTAAAGTTATTGAATATCAAAACATGCCCAAAGGTTAGTTCAAAAGAAGTAGTAATTAAAAGTCATTTTTAACTCTGGATTTTAGTAAGCACCAAATGTAGATCAGGAATCACTTACAGCTGTCCTGTTCCATAATAAGGGGTAAAAATGGACGCCAGAACTGCAACATAAAACGCTGGAAGCACTGGTGAAAAAAGGGTAAAAGAAAGAATTAAAATGTAAGAATGTATCTATAAGGATAAAAAAGTATATTCACTTTCTAACTTGTACATTAAAGCTGTACAAAATATGGATAATGTTCTAAAGAGTTTAGATTCACAAAATTTAAGATCTAACCTAATTAAAACTCCACATCTTTTGCCAAAGTTAAAACTTAGCTTATAAGGTCAGCTTTTTAAATGGTGTGAAATAAATAATTACAAAAAAGGATTTTAAATCTCTATGTAAACAACTGAAAAATATGTCGGTTGCTAGGAGAGGGAATTGATTTTACTGTCTATGTTTTAAAAGGGAAAGCACTTTTGATCAAAATTCACCGTCAACTTCATACGGCTGTAGATATTTAGTAGCTACTGGAATTAGCAAAAATTACTCAAAATTAAAACAGCAAGCTGGAAGTTGTGTGATTTTTTATATTTTCTTTTCTTTACCTCAATATTTAAATAAGAATCTGATTCTAATCGTTGAATTATTTTATTATATTTTACATATTTTCATTGACTGTCATTGTTAATGATAAGAGGAGAAAGCAAATAAAACATAATTTTCTCATTATTATATAAAACCATTTCATGCTACATGAATAATATATAAAAATCCCAGTGACATTCTTACGTGTAAAGCCCACAACCATGTAAGTACCATAGTAATCAATATATATATATATATATATATATATTGTAAACCTTTTTTGTGATGTAAAAAGTTTTTCGGTTTCTTTATTTTGTCAAATTAGCAGCATTTAACAGCTAGCTGTTTGGAGTTTACTCCTAATACTATATATATATATATATATATATATATGTATATATATATATATGTATATAC
>RDPX01000047.1:2727282-2742158 GCA_003991215.1 Morbakka virulenta | reverse complement strand
AAAAGGTTAAAAAGGTTAAAAAGGTTAAAAAGGTTAAAAAGATGAAAAAGATGAAAGAGATGAAAACGCTGAAAAAGCTGAAAGAGATGAAAAAGCTGAAAAAGATGAAAAAAGTGAAAAGATGAAAAAGGTGAAAAGATGAAAAAGATGAAAAAGGTGAAAAGATGAAAAAGGTGAAAAGATGAAAAAGATGAAAAAGGTGAAAAGATGAAAAAGATGAAAAAGATAAAAAAGATGAAAGAGATGAAAAAGATGAAAAAGATGAAAAAGATGAAAAAGATGAAAAAGATGGGCAATTTCACAATTCTAGAGATTGTTTCAAACACTTTCTGTGTTTTCTCTGTTTAATTCAGGTGGAACCACCAAGATTTAATGCTGCGAGTTTAATAAAAAGAAAATTTTTCAAAATTTTAGCATAGTATTTGAATTCTTAAATATATGAGCATTATATATTCTATATAAAGTAAAACCATTCATCAAAATAGCTAAAATTGATCTTTACAACAATTTCCTCCTGTTACCATTTTGTGTTAGAAAAAAAATGCAGTTTTTTATTAAATGTCATTTGCAGATAAACAAAAACATTAAAAGTCCATATTAGAAGATACTATTGAAAAACTTATTCTTCTTTCAACCTGAAATCTTGTATTATTTGGAACGTAAACATATTTTTCATCGATCAACAAGTGACTCTTTGTTCTTATATAAAAAATAAGCTGCAAATTGTAGAGTATTCCCCTTCTAAGGAATATCTTTAAAGGCAATCATTCAATCTATGATATTTTTATTTCCATATTCAAATATCACACGTATCTCTTTAACTTCATTTCGATCTCTGGATTAAGCTACACTGATAAGCTACTAAGATGGCATTTAAGAAAACAGAGCCTCATCTTATTAAAAAGTCCAATTCCATTTTATTCAAGATCTTTTAATCCTTCAAAATCCTTTTACTTGATACAGTATCAAAGGCATTGATTACAAACATTTAAAATTCATAATATTAAATATCAATTCTTTTCTTTGTTGTTGCCACGATCACAAGATTAGGCAACCTCGATAAGCTGTTGTAGTGTTCAAGTGAAAATGACTTCAGTTTATTCCAGTCTTTATCCTTTATCCTTAGTTTCATTGTCTATTCAACTCCTTAGGATATCAATTAATTTTTTTAATAGAAATTATATACACATTTTACAGCATCACAACCATGGTTAGGATTAACAGGAAATAAAACTGATGACAATTTATTTGGGGAAGAATTGTTTATACATTTAAAATCTGCATTATATACCTACCCTTCATTTGAACACCCTGTATATGCTGCTGTGCCATTTTGTGTGCTGAACATAAAAAAGTGAATGCGTGTGTATGTTGATTAATGGTAAAACAGGAAATTTAATGAATGTGTAGTGTTGTTTTTATACCTACCATTATATGTTTAAAAATTTATAACAAGAATTGACTTACGAAATATTCCTGTATAATGGCATATTCTTAAAATGACAACTACAACCTGAAAGTTTTAAACTGAGCTTTAACAGTAAGCATATGCTGTCATTTACACGTATACAAGTATTTGTATTTACTTTACATTTTATTTGTAATACTTCTTTATGAAGCCATATTTTTGCATACAGCTATGTTCTTCAGTAATTCTCAAGAAAAAAATATGCGAGGGAACATTCCTATTAACAGTAACAGTGCACGGGAGATAGTACGGTTAGTAGAATTTCACGCAAAATACAGCTGAGAAACAAAAAGTCTGTAGGCTGCAGCTTTAAAAAATATGAATGCTTTGTCCCAAGAACACACAGTTAAAATAGAAGTTGGCTTTAAATTGTTACCACTTTCTTTAAACAAACATTTTGCTGAAGGTAATTCGACATTTGTACTCAGTGATTACTTTTTGCAGATGTATTACAAAATATGGCTTCAAAAAGATAATCTCTTTTTTTCTAATTCCTTTTTACCTGCTCTATGATACCACTATTCTTTGTAATGCCTTTTAAACATACTGAAATATTAATTGCTTTAAACTGAGGATTCAATGCAGTTCAACTTAAATTTCATTACAGTTACAGTGTGAAAACTTGCCCAGGATCAGAAAACTCTTTTCCTTGGTAGGTGTGCGATGAGTGTAAAGGTCTACGTGCAGACAGTATGAGATATTGGACCGACGTGATCAAAATTAAATCTCCTCTTTAATATATCTCCGGTTTCAGGAAATTTCATTCAAAATCATTTACGAATTAAATATGAAAGCATTTCACATATCTTTATTAATGATTTTAATTGCTTCACTTGGAGAAAACCACGTTCTATTATACTTTAAGTCTAACGTGAATTAACTGCTATTGGTAGCATGGTCAAAGGTGCTAACTTAATTAGGACTGAACAAATAAGTATCATCACTTTTATAACCCTACGTTTGTTCGTAAACTTCAAAGTTACTTAAAACAAGGAAGAATTTATTTAACGAAGATGCACCAATTAAAAAATAATGAAGATTAAATTTGGACGACAAAAATGTCATAATATGATAACAGAACAATTTCGTGGTGGGATATACTCATCAGAAATATCGTTGTGGATGTCACATAGGAAGTTAATCAGATGTGTAGATTAAAGAACGCATAATAGAGGTAATAGGAACCCCTTCACTCATATCTTTTAGAAAACTAACATTAGAAAAAACTATAGTTGTATATTGCCTCCTTTTGCCGCTGTAAATCAATTAATAAAAGAATAAATAGGAGGCCGTACATCAGGGAGAGGATGGGGGAGGGGGGTTAACAATACGTGCTTTGATATTCATTGCACTTTGAACTCTGATGAAACATTTAATTTAAAGATTGATAAAAATAAAACGCTTTTACAACTTTTATCAAAGGCCTAAATGAGTTCAAAAAGACCGATTAAGATGACTAAAAGCCCTTTTTGTCTTTTCATATTTTTGTAGGCAGTGTTTTGATAATGGTTGTAAATGACCTTTGTGTATCAGTAGTTTTGAAGTATTTTTCAATGAATTTATGTTTGAAGTGAGTGTTGTAAGTCAACAAAAACTCATTAATTCTGTTAGTCTGGAGACTGTTCTACAAACTAAGAGAGCTTTTTTTTATGCGAAATTGACAGAGGTTGTTTTATTCTAAGCAGCTTGCTTGGTAGCAATATAATCGAGGCCAAGATCAGAAAAATAGTGGATTTCCTTGGCAATTAAATGGGAGGCAAGTAAACCAGCAATATCTGACATGTCAATAACTTTGATGGGAGCTTCTGGAAAGATCTTCAGACGCTGGTAGCCACAAGAGTATTAAAGCGTAAGAACATGGGGAAAAAATTGAATGAAAAGAAAAAGTAACCAGTGATGACATTGAAAAATAATAACCTGTTAATTAATATGTCTAATAAAATCTTCAGCAAATAAAAAAATTGATTCCTTTCGTATTAAAGGAGAGGGTTTCAGAAGCAACTAATAAATAAAAATAGGATGCAAGTTTTAAATGCAGCTTCAGAGAACATGTGAATTATGCATAGATGACATAACTTTACTCAGGGCGCAAGGCTTATAGATATTGTATTAATGGCTTATTTTTCCTTTTCCTTTTAGATGGGAGTACCATTGAGTATTTATATTCCTCCTGGTAAAAAGGCATTTGTTGTGTAACCATTTTCTATGGATAAAAAGTCAACATTTTGTACACGGGAGAAAAAATTGCATTTTCCTAAATCCTGTCATTGCACATTATCGAATCTTCCACCAAAAACCATAACTAAATAGAAATGTATTAGGGTATATGATCTCATGTTTGCTTATTTAGTGAGGTAAAATTCCATTAACTAAATGCTCTGAAATATAAATATTAGTCTGTTGTTTTATACTTCTCAAGAACCATACATTACCTCATATTACGCTGTATCATCAAAACTATTCTGTTTTCTTGTCAAGTAATCATTTCAAAAATATATTTAGCAATACACTACAAGAATGCCTTTTATTTTGTATTTTAAACTAAATCTAAAATCCTACCATTCTCCCAAACAATCTCTTGGACCACACCGTTTATATTATACCAGCAAGCGCAGTATAACTAAAGTACAATTTGTACTGACACAAGAAGGGGTTGGTATATATCCCATTTCCATAGACATGAACTATTTTACCCTCTCGTTTAATGGAGAGAATTCTTAAAGACTATAATTTTCGTTTTTACATGAGTCAGCCTTTTCTCTTCAGGTTTTCAAAGTGCCAGAAGGTTCGAAAGTGCTACTCCATGTTTCCTTAAAAAGTCATGCTTTTAAACGTATATGTTATTTGCCGTTTCAAAACAAATAAAACTGTGTATGAGTGTATATGACTTTGTACGAGTGTGCTTGAATGTGTGTGTTTATGTATGTCTCAACTTTGGGAAGAATATTTACACCAACGATATTGATATATATGTGCGGCAGCATTGGGTACTAAGTCTTGATATCATCTCTTGTAATACCTCTTAATAAAGACATCAGCAATTGAGAAATGTGTGTCACTTTTATTAAAGAGTACAGAAAAGTCATAGTTATTCTTAACGTGGTACAAATAGGTTGACTAGAAATTAAAGTGATATTGCACTCCTGAATTAAAAACCTAGCACGTTTACGTTTGAAGGATTTAAACTACTGTTACAGTAATACAACCTATATATCCACTCGTGTTCATTTTCCATTGGATTTGTAAACATTATGTTTAGTCGGACTGTTTTAGGCACAGTCAAACACCAAAATTGTGATTTTAAGGTAAAATGCTAATCATCTATATAAAAGAAATAACTGAATCAGTACGTGTTTTTTTGTTAATTGACAGTTATTTTTGGCTAACTCCCCAAACTCTCTCTCTCTTATTCTTCTTTTCAAAAAAAATAATTTCGACATCTATAAAAGAATTCAGTCTTATTTACAGCCTTTAAAACAGTGAACTACAAAAGTAAGTATGTGTGTTTATGTGTATGTTTTTTTCAAGTTTTTTAAATAGTCTTATTTCACTGTCGAAACAAAAGCACGATAGGCTCCATGATGAGCCATAAGTCTTCCATTGCATTTATTATTATTATCCACCTTACTAACGGAGTGTCGGTGTGCTAAATACTCGGTGCTTTCACTACTCGTTACTGCGAATGATCAAGAGAGGGCAGTACTAAAATCTTAAACAAGTCATATTAAAAATGGTTTTATTTCAAATAAGAAAACTAAAATATGCACATTGTATTTGCTTTTAGGTGGTGCTATCTTCCAGCTCCCTTGTCCTTAAGTGTTTTTCTTATTTTCAATAGCAAAATACATTTTTGACTTACTTACCTAAAGCATGAAAATGCAAACAAGGCCAGGAATAATGCCAGCAGAGATATGAAAAGACCAAGGTATGTAATGATTCTTAATGCCAGCTGGTGCCCTGGTGACTGAGCATAAAAAGAAAATAAAACAAATTGTGTAAACATCATAAATGTTATGTTCGGCAAGAAAAACTGGAAGCATGTTATTAAAAATATTTATGTAATTCGAAAATTTTGAGAGGTCTAATCCCTCTAAATACGATCCAATACACTTTCCAAAAACCGTCTAACACTTTTTTCCAATGTAGCATGTATTACATTTGTCTTCTGGACATATATACATCAGATCATTTTTATGTCCTAATATTGTTTCAACCTATAACCGAAAGCCATAGGAAGTTGTTTTTTACTTCCGAATTCTAAACGCTTTTAACATTAAAAGATTTAACGATAACTACCTAGCTTTAAATCCTAATATACTTGAGGCGCTAGCAATCAATATTGAAATACTGTGCGTTTTTTTGGTTTTCTCTTTTGCTGTTTCGTTAGATATTTCTTCTTTACTATATGGGGGTGGCAAAAACAACCTTTTTTTCATTATATAAGATTATTTTTGATAGAAATATCACTTGATATAATGCGACGAGATACAATATTATGCAGCAGTAAGGTATGATGTTTTGAAATGACATGTTTAGAAAGAAGAGTCGTATTTATCGGAGACATATTTATGTTCTCAAAGAAATGCGCCTTCAGGAAACCATTTATCATTGAAATAGATTAAAAATGGTGCAAGCTTGTGCCCTCTTGGTTTTTCGTACATGTAGAATTCGTTCGGAGCTAGAAATAAATTTGCAACTTTTAGCCAACTGTGTTTGAGTGTGATGATGTCATTGTTTGTCATTTATTGCTATATATGTTGAAAATATCTTTTAATGTCGAGTAGTTAGGGAATTTTTGTCATCTTTTTATGGTTAATAATAGTTTAGAACCATAGAAGATGTAATTCAATTACTTGTAAGAAATCGTAAAAAAATGACAGGGAAAAAGGAAACAAGAGAAGGCGAAAAAACGTTAAGGTACGAGAGAAGAGTTAACCTTAGACTTCAAAATATTCAAGTCAAATGATGTAAAAAACATTAAGATTCCAAAGGGTTCCACAATGTTGCAGTACTAGGGGAAAACTACAATTACAGAATGATTTATTACAACGAGGGACAAGAGGTCCATTTAGATGAAGACATTAAGTGAAATAAGTAGCATGAGATGCAACAAACTGAGCTGGCACCAACGAGGAAAGCTCACCAGAAAACTTTCCATGATAATACCTATAGAAAAGATTTAAGACATGCCACAAGGTTGAAAAGTAGCAGCAAGATCTGGACCTATCAAAATACAAACAAGTCTCTGAACTCGATCAAGAACATCAACATAAGATGTGATAAGAAAACTCCATGCAAGAAAGGATTATATATTGATAGAGGTACAAGATAATTTGTAGAAACTTTCTCTACTGCCTAGTATAACCAATATGATATGCACTCACCATTGGTTTCTGGTATGCAGCACTAACAGACATCAACACTGCAAAGTTTGTGAGATGATCACAGTGGCAAATAGTATGCGTAGCATTCGTGTAGTTGGTTCTACACCCGTCACTAAGCCAGTCCCCGCCTCCAGAATCACTAAAATGTAATGAATTTAGTTAAGATATTTATTTTCAGTACAAAGTTCATAAATCAAAGCCTGCACTAAGCAAAATATATTATAAACAAATAGCCTAGGAATTTTAAATATATTTTTTTTCTCATACATTTACCTGGTATGCACACTAATTTTACATTCTGTTGAATAGGTATACGAATCGTGTATTTACTAAAAAACCCTCAAAGTCTTTGGGAACCAATAGCAGGATATATTTTAAACAGGGAAAGAATGAGAATTAAAAGATGTTGAAGAATTAGTAACGAATAGACAATACACAGTTTTCTCAGTTTCACTCTTAGCAAGGCTAGCAGCCATTTTGGTGCAAAGAATTGCTTATTCTTATTTATTATTTTTTTGTCATACTTTAAAAAAATTATAAGCAAGAATATGTTTCCTATTAATTGGTTTCATCCCTCCCTAACTTTTATCTCTTTATCTCTAAAAATGTGCACAAACTCAGTAGCCCGCCACTTTTAACGGAGAAACAAATCAGGGGAAAAAAAAGGAAATATCGAGAAATAAATCAAACTGAACTTTTTTCTTTTATACTTTCTCTTTTTTTTCTTTACTTATATTTCTATTGTAAATCAATATTGTAAACATTTTTTAGATTTGATCCTAAATACAATTTTAAAGCATTCTTTAAACAGGCTTTCTTCATTGATGAAAATAATGTAACAAATGATGAATAATCCCCCATCGAAAAGGTGTGCTGAGGTCACCCTTATTTCAAAAATTGCAAGTATCCTTGGTATAACTAGGAATGTGCAACAAAACAACCCTTCACAGCTACCTTAAAACATCAATTTAAAAACATATATTTTATTCACACTAATAAAGTCCTACAAATACTAGTGTACAAAACTTTCTACTTTGAAAATAATTTGTTTCAATATCGAGTTTTTTCCTACCTATGAACTATTCTCATAATGAATTTTAATCTTTTGGTTGGAAAAAGCTAAGAAATGTTTTCGATGATCAGTCTTAAAATTTGTGCTGCTTTCTTTATTATTGTGATCCCTCTTAAATGTTTCCCCCTGGTTTTGTCGTTATATATCAAAGGACCAGAAAGAAAAATTACTGGAGCTTTTCTATACAATGGCTGTTAGACAAAGTGTAGATAGCACTTCGAATTTGGGAAGATCCCTTTATGTAACAATTNGTTTTTTCCTACCTATGAACTATTCTCATAATGAATTTTAATCTTTTGGTTGGAAAAAGCTAAGAAATGTTTTCGATGATCAGTCTTAAAATTTGTGCTGCTTTCCTTATTATTGTGATCCCTCTTAAATGTTTCCCCCTGGTTTTGTCGTTATATATCAAAGGACGAGAAAGAAAAATTACTGGAGCTTTTCTATACAATGGCTGTTAGACCAGTATAGATAGCATTTCGTAATTGGGAAGATCCCTTTATGTAACAATTTTTGGAGCCCACAGACCCACTTCGCTCTCATTAAGCGTATACTCATACCTAAATCACTTTTTCTATTTTCTTTTCCACCCATTGGGTTAAATACATGCGACTCTGAGTTGCTGATATATTTTTTCCATACTGATGTTGCAAGTCCAATATAGTTGTTTTCTTTAGTCACTGTTGGTAAGTATGTCCAGTCAAGACTTTTCGAAGTTTGAAGTATACCAGTAACAACAACCTGCTATATATCGATGGCATTTCTCAGGCCAAGACAAATTATTTAATTCCATCTGAATACATCAGTTATAACATTTTTAATTATTGCAACAGAAGCTTTCATTGTAAACGTGATCCACAAGAGTGACCACTTTTGCAAGCCCATCGGTTTTCTGCCACAAACCATCTTCTACATATGAATCATATACCTTTTTCCCCAGGCAGACACTTTTTTCACATCTTAGGAAAGTTTAAGGAGCTTTTGGCTGCTTACTCCCAAGGGTTATGTAAATGTGAAAGTGTATAGAACCTTGTTTACATCTAATGTCATTTGTAAGACCAATGTCATAGCATTCTAGCCACCAGGAATTATCACAAGGTTTCTTGGCTGATGGCAAAAGACATGAGCAAGTAATGCAAATTTTAAAAAATTGCAATTTTATCAGGTTTTCCCAACACGATGCAAAGTTTCTTAAAATGGCTGTTCTATTATTTTTTGCTTCAAATATATAACTGATCATCCCTCCCAGAGGACTTAAATATTTTAGTTCAGGCATTCCCTAGAAACAATATTTCAATTCGATAAATAACAAACAATAGAGGGAGAATTATAAGTAGTTTATCATTAATTATTAGGCAGAGTTTTATTTTCTTAAGTCTTGTTTCAAATTTTCAAAACAAAAAAAGACTGAATAAAGCCATATATAACGGCAATTTTTTTCTGGTTATATATGTTTGTCACCAATAGATGATTTTTGCCACGTGATCGTTTCACCCATCCCTCACTTGGCGATTGCTGCTCGTCTTTGTTACTTCTTTCTTCCACTCATACACATTTCATCCTTTGTTTCAAAACTTTACAAACCCATTTGTTACACAACGAAAATCAATACCAACAAAAGTTTCGTCCAGTTTTGCTGCAGCCTCAACGGGTAGAATAATCAATTAAACCAAATTTTCACTCGATTAATCTCTTCTGTTAATGTGAAAAAAGCGAGACGCTCAATCTCATATTATTAAACAAAGATTTATTGCTTTAAGGTCAAGCAACATTTTTATTTTTAATGAAAAAAAGTGCCAGCTGTTTTCATTTGGTTTCCATTGCTTTATACAAAAATAAAGCACAAAATGAAATGATATTCGCTTACTACATTTTTTGATACAAGAAAGGGAGGTCTAATGGCCACAGGCCGACGAAGTCTTATTTATTAAAAAGAAAAGACAAATGCGATTGCTAATATAAAGAGGATTCAACAAGCAGCTGGAAATACACATGCTATAATTCTATTCTAAAATATGATTTAATTATATTGACTGGAACATAAGGGCTTCAATCCAACAGAAGGGTTTTGAATTCATAGATTATGGGCTTTTTTTAATAGTTAAGAACCATACAAAGATCTAGGAAGAAACTCAGAAACTAAAGATTTCCACAATATTGCAGTCCCAGGAAAAAATCCTACAGTCATAGAAAGATGTATTACAACCAGGAATAACAAACCATCACTCGAGGTATAAAAAACTGAGCTGGTGTCAACATGGATGAGACAAAGGTTGAAGAATGGCAGCAAGGTTTGGACCCATCAAAATTCAAACACGTTTCTGAACTCGATCAAGAACATCAACATAAGATGACGGAATACATGTTCAGATTTGGTAACAATACTTCAAACAAGGGAGGAAGATATATTTATAAAGATAAAAGATTGCCTCAGGTGTAAGCTAATTTCTAGCACGATACAATGAAGCAAACTTTTTAAAAGCAGACTTAGGAATGGATTGAATATAAGAGTCCCAAGAAAGATCCAAAGAAAATGACAAACCAAGTTTTCTTATTGATGACCATTCCTCAAGAGGACAGGCAAACTCACCAGGGTTAACATAGAAATAATATTCCATGAATACTTTAGGGAGATAAGAACCCAGGTTCTGTATTGAATCCATCAGTTGCGTTTTAGCTGTATTGAAAGAAACCAGCCATTTCCTCTCCCTCCCATTCTCTGACACCCTAAAGGTCAGTTTCTAAAGCTTTCGCAAGTTTGACTTTATACTGCTGAGTTGCCTTGTGGTCAATGCCAGAGTACAGGTTGGTGTCATCAATAAAGAGGTTGATAAACTGGAGCAAATTGCCAGAAAGCGTATTGATGTAAAGAAAGATGGGTATTGGACCACAGAAAGCGTTAGTAAAATGCTCATCAGATTTAATTCCATCTAATGTGACACACATTTTAAATCTGCAAGAAAATACAGGAGGATTTCAAAGACCCCTCCAGAAATACCAAAACCAGAAAGTTTATGAAGCAAATCAGCATGCCACATCTTATTAAATGCTTTGGAAATATCAAGCACTATGGTTCATCTTTCACCAGACATATCCATATACCTATGGATACGTTCCGTGATTACAGTCAAAAGGTCACCAGTGGAGCGAGATCCACTAAACCTGCAATGAACATCAATAAATAGACAAACGTTCTGCAAGAATACTATCAGTGCATTGTTGATAAGTCGTTTAGAGACCTAATTAAGGACAGAAAGGAGACTTATAGGTCTGTATGTGCGTTGATCAGAAGGGTCACTTCCCTAATGGTGAGCTTAACACATCAGAGTTTGGGGAAGGGGGTAAGCTAAGGGAAGTTTTTTGATTGATGTGATTAGAGAATTAAAAAATAACCTGGCAGATTTCTCACAGGCTGACCACTTTGATCGGGCATTTTTACTGGTAGTTTTTTGAGCGTAAGAAACATTATTCTCGCTTCGCTTGCTTTCTGTTTCCACCAAGGATAAGAAATTTCACTTAGCCAATCATTTTTAACGTAGTAACAATAAATCGGTACTGGTAAGAAACTGTACTCTCCGCTGTAAGTGTTTTTTCAAGGCCAAAAGCTGAGATTTGGGAAAGAAAAAAAAAGCAGATAATGCGCATTTCAAAGTGCAGGATCCCATAAAAGTGTTTTCTCTAAAAAATTAAGTGGTTTTAAGCACTACGTCAGCTGTTTAGTTACTGTGAATAGAATGAACCTTACCTTTGGGACCAGTAACTACAAGAAGTATTCAGTACATCGCTCTCTTCCTAAAAAAGATAAAAAGGCAGTTTTCAAAAACAGATTTTGTTTATGACTCCTTTATGTCCCCGATATTTTTGTCAACATTAGTTTTTTGTTCCCACTTAAAAAAATTTTGGGGTAGGGTAAGATGTAAAAATACTCTATCAATAACATACTATTGAATAATTTTTTTGTTTACTATTTTGATATATCGTTTTGAATTTTTGAGAATACATACGACTACATAATCTGCATGATACAGCGGACAATATTTCAGTAGTAAAATTAAGAATAAATATAATAAACAGATTAATACTTTAATATAATAATAAATAGCAAAGTTTAGTGATTGATATTCGATGTCTATATATTAGATAGTTAAGGTAATCTTAGACTTGGGCTACCTTAACATTGTGCATTTAAGAATAAATTGTTCATTGGTTCTGTGGTTTTCAGCAGATTTTGGTATTTTAGTAGCTTTTTAAAGAAGTGGGTTAAGGGTCTTCTATCATGACCACTATGAAAAGGAAAAAGAACAGAAATCAAGAGCACAATAAATGTAGAGGACAAGTAAATTGAAATAGCTGAAAGTGACCAAAACAGCACATTTATCAGCTATTATTTTCTTTTACCTTTTGTGCTGAACAAAGTCCCTACCATTTGATAAGCCAAAACAGCACCCCGCCCCCCTCTGTATTTTGTCATGAGCCTGGGGACACTTGACAATTTATGTTTATCAAAAAATAATGTCTGTCATTTACAGTTCCGGTGTCAATAATAATGTCATTGAAAAAGTATGACCATTTCAAATGATACACAAAATTGAAAGGGAAAAGTTAGTGGTGACAGTCAAGAAAATACCAAAATAAACTGGACAATGTTGGCAATATTTGATCGAAAAGATCTTAAGTGAACGTAGTTTGACGCAACCCGCCCCTTTAAAAATACGACTCTTCCACCTTGAGTCTTGACAGTGTCTAAAGCATTAAATCTAAAATTTTATATTTATTTGTTTCAGGTTACCTTGAGGTGAGGAAAAATAATCACAACTGGTTCATTAAACACAGGATTTTTGACAGCATGTATGGTAGCCGATATGATACCAGAGTTAACGACAAGTTTTGCTTCTTTTTTCTTTGCCATTTCAATCGATCGATTTCTACAAAGTCAGAAATAAGATGATAAGACGTTATTGTTCTTTAATTGCATTTCTAAGAACGAGCAAAAATATAAAGTATAACTGAATTCAATGTTAAGTTAAATATAATCATCATAAACTTTTTATTATAATTCACAATAACTAAACAGATCGCAAGAAATTAAATGTTCTGTACTATCCACAGCCCTCAAGAATGCTTTGTTACTGTCTGCAAAACAATGAGCCTGGAGATAATATTTTATTCAGATGAATAGGGGAGCCATTTCACTCATAAACAACCTCCAGTAGTGTGGTCACCAGCGTGGTACTGGAAATTGTGATACTGGTGGAAATAGACTTACGAGACGTAGAAGGGTAGGAGCTCGAGTAAAGAAGCAGTAAGCTAGAAAGAGAGAAAGGTGAAGGAAGTCAACATGAGAGAAGCCACCTTTAATCTCGACAGCATGAATGGAAGAGCAAGAAAAATAGTGAATCTCATGCAAAGGAGGAGCATCAACATTCTATTGGTCCCCAGAAACTAAATGGAAACGTGCAAAAGCCAGATTACTACAGTACGGGCAACAATAGAAATGGGTTGGTATTATCCTCGAAAGAAGTCTAATTGGAAACGTAATTGAAGTAAACCGAGTTAGTGACAGAGTAATATGGATGAGACTGGAATTAAGTGGCTTACAGACCAATATCATCAGTGCATATGTACCACAAGTAGGATGCGACGATACCCAGAAAGAGCAGTTCTAGAAAGTTCTGGATTTTGCAACGACAAGAGTATCGGGGGAGGAGGGGGAAGTTGTTTATCAGTGCAGACCTGAATGGACATGTTAGCGAAGCCAACACTGGAGAAGAACATGTTATGGGACGTTATGGCTGGGGAACAAGGAATGAAGGAGGAGTAAAAGGTGCAATAAGCTGCAAATTGGATATTACCAACACCCACTTTAAGAAAACTGATGAGGAAAGAATCACTCATCACAGCGAAATTGACAAGAGTCAGATCGACTACGTCCCATGTAGGAGGCGATACTTCAAAAAATGCATAGACAACAAAGCAGTAGCGGGGGAGTGTTGTTTATGTCAGCACCAACCAGATGTCTCTAGGTAAAATTTAGCGTCACAGCAAAGAGGCCAAAGAGAACGGAAGGAAAGACCAGATGGTGGAAGCTGAAAGAACAAGATTGCAGATATAACTATGTTTGGGAAGTGAAAAAGGAACTTGGTGAAGTGTTCACGTTTGACTGCGATATTACATCTGGGTAGAAAGAGCACATTTATACCCATTTTTAAGAATAAAGGAGACTTGGAGGACTACTCGAACTACAGGGGTATCAAAGTTGATATGATGGAAAAGGGGGTCATTCACGAGAACACCCATGATCGCGCTGTATGGAGATCGAAAATACAATGCGGCGGCCCCTGATAACAGGGAGCAACCGAAAGAAGAAGTTTTCAGGGAATGGCTTACTGAATTCCTCGTTGACTACACATCCAATGTAACCAGCGTTTATAACGTCCATGCCATTTTCAGTATCTGCTGAGTTCTTTTTACCCAGCGGTCAAATTTAATCAAGGTTGTTTTTCCCTGTATTTCAGTTTTTGGAATTCTTATTAGTGCTAAATATAAAAACCTAACCTTGTAGTGTATTTAAGCTATTGTGGTAATGCTCCATGTTCTGAAGATATTAATTAACCGCTGAGTGAATAATTGTTTATACATTACATAATATTACCCTTTGACACAAGTATAATAGGAAATTAGAAATCATAAGGATAAAAAAAACTAACTCAAGTCCTTTGGGCCTTACGATCGTGGATTGATACTTTACTTTGAGTTTGGGCCCCCATCTCTCTTTCATACAAGCACATTTGTTTACCCACTCAACAGGTTACAACTTGAGTAAACAAATAAATATTTTATGTAGTTTGTTTGATACTGATATACAAATATGTATATATATATATATATATATATATATATATATATATATATATATATATATATATATATATATATATATATAATATATATA
>RDPX01000047.1:2652839-2723307 GCA_003991215.1 Morbakka virulenta | reverse complement strand
GAGAGAGAGAGAGAGAGAGAGAGAGAGAGAGAGAGAGAGAGAGAGAGAGAGAGAGAGAGAGAGAGAGAGAGAGAGATATTCTGATTACAAAAATAATGATTTACTTTGAATAGACTAAGTCAATAGTCTCCTTAGTAGTCCGTTCAGTTGTTTGATACCACAAGTAAAATTAAAGCGATTAGACTTCCATCAAATAAATGACACCCCCGCTATTTAAACAGACCCTTCAAGAAAACTCCAAATTTTGCATTTAATGTAGGTTTCTGATCTAAAAAGAATTCCTGACTTAACTAATAGCGTAAGTGAAAAGCCAATATTCTGTTTTTCCGGATGAAAGGTAAGATCTTTCCCATACAAACATTGCACTGCCCTACTAATAATTCTTGAAATCAGAGCATGCACCGCAAAGAGTTCAGCAACTACTTCAATTAAAATTTTTAATTCAACATCACTTTTAATTCTTCCTAATAAATTTGAAAATTGCTTCTTGAAAATAATACTCTGCTTTTGTTGTACTTGGAGTCTAACATATAGTTGTGACTCCCACAAATGGACTGAGTGGAAACGAACGATTTAGCTCTATGCAGTTTACTATAGGCTACAAAAAGGTAAACTGTTATTTATACACATTTTTTAAAATGTCTTTTCTTTTCAGAGTAAATATTTTTCAACTTAAGACAATAATCAAAATAACATTCAGTAGAAGTTCTTTGTTTCTAAGTAAAACTTATAGAGTAAGAAACTTTTGCTTCATTTTTTCAAGGGAAAATCAATTGGACCAGGCATTCGGCTAGGAAAGCTAAGTTTGGATTAGCTAACTGATTGCTATATTGGTTTTTTCTTCTTTTTGATAAACTTAGAGTTTGTATCAGGTTTGATTTGTTGATTGTTCAATCAGTTCATATAGAAACTATAACACAAGCTCTAATGAGGCAATTAAGGTTCATGCATTGTCGAAGAAGAAAGTGAGACAAAAAGATGGATATGATCAACTTTTCCTTTCAGTCCTTTAAACATCATCTTGCAAACAGCCCATTACGATGGGGAAGTCACAATTAATTGATTTCACCTCCGAAATTTTCTTGGTTTGGCGTGTTCTGTTTATTTAGAATGACGTCAGGAGCCTATAATTACTTCCTGCAATTTTTTTTCTCGAGATTCAATATTCCTAATTATGTTTGGATTTTGAGATGGATTCAATTCTTAAACTATTCTTAAAGCAGATTTCCCATAATAAGTAAAGGATCTAAGAAAACAAAAGATTTGCCACTTTCTTTAGTGATAATCCAAAGCATATAATCCGCAATTGGAATATACCAATAGAGAGAGAACTCTTCGGGCCTTTACAAGCAAATTAGTTTTTGATTTTTTGAGATTCAATGGAATAAAACAGAAATTCAGTCCTACTTTTAAACCTCAGCTAAAATGTTGAGCCTTATAAAACAAATTATGTGTATCTTTGATCGTCATCAAATTGAATTTAATATTGTCACACATGGCACTCATTCATATGGAAGTATATTTGGGGCTATCACGTCGGACTTTTCCTTGATCAAAATCACTATTTAATGATATATTGTCAGGTTGACAGTGTTGATAATTCTGACATACGAAAAGAGAAAAAATAAAACTATCTCTATACTCTACTTATAAAAGTGCATTGGAATATTTAAAATAATAAGAATGAAATTTGTCTTTGATCAGCAACATACTCAGATGACATTTTTGGAAAATAGTATTTTGTAATAATCATGAAAACAAATTTTCAGACATTTTATCACCTAAAGTTTCAGTGTTATTTCATCATTACGACAGCATAATTAATTGAAAAGTACGAATTATTTTCTTGTGGCTGTAACATTAAAATATCAACTAAGTATCAAGGACAGAAAAATCACGTGCTTCCTTAGATGAGCAGCAGTGGTTCCCTTTCGCCAAGGTACACAATTGGGATTTATTTCTTACTCAACTGTTTTCTTTTCCAGGAAAGGTTCGTCGGGACAGTACTTTTAAGTGCAAAGGAAAAAAATCAAATGAGAAAAGCAAACTTCTGCTCTAAAAATGGCTTCTAAACCATGATTAGGGTGAAAAAAAAAAATAATAATAAATAAAAACCTAACCTCGATTTTTATAAAATTAAACTGGGGGAGGGGGGGCTAGTTTCTTAATAATATTTAGAAATCTATAAAGTTGTTTTCAGATATTTTCAACGGTAAAATTTATCAAAATAAATCCGAAGTGAATTTGTATTCACGTCAATGTGAATTCACTGTTACGTTACGTTAACACTTACCAACATTATTTAATGAAATGCTATAGCTTTCTCTGTTTTCAAGAGTGCTAGCAACAACTCCGGCAAAACCGTCCACTGACTCCAAAAGATAACTGGCTGACTTTGTCCTTAAATTCTTCAAAATGAAACAATGGAGTGCCCAGATTTATAAGAAACCCAAGAAAAAGTTTTGTAAGTCGAGTTTTACAAAAAAAATTAAAACAAACTACTATATAAATTATATTAACAGATATCATAATAGTTTTTTGACTTTTAAAGAGTAATAAAGTTTTGATAATAATAGAATTTAAATAAGATTAATAATAACAAATAAGATTTAGTTTTTAAGACTAACACTCGCTTCAATGCATTAAGGGAATGGCAATGAATCATCTTGAAAGTATTAGAGAAGTCTTTTGTGTGCATATAACACGTAAGATAATCGTTCTACCAAGTCAAATCCTTTATGTTTTTATCACTTAATATTGATGTCAGTAGACTAACAAATCAAAGGTTGGAAACCCCCTGTACTGCAAGAAACCAAAACAAAAATTTGAAACGCAAAATCTTATCTCTTCTTTTTTCTAGTTTTAAGGTCATTTCCCCAGTAACTAGGGTTCAGACGGTGCCCTTCATAGGGACTTCTTTAACAAATAAATGAGACTGCTTTTGTGTTCGTCATGTTAACAGGCAGAGGATGTAGAAAGAAACACGGAATTATAAATTATATGATAATCTCAGGACCTAAGGAATTTTTTGAAACTAATATTTTTGATCGTTTTGACTTTTCAACTTTTCCATTCGAGTTTTTCTTAAAATAATAAATCAAATTAAGCCATAAAGAAAAACCCAATATCCTCTATCACGCTATTGATCGATAAAGGAAGAAATATGTTGAATCCAATGTTACTAATATTGATAAAACGTTTTTCAAAATAATCACAATTTGTTACAAATAAAGTAGAATAATACCAAATAAGTCATAGTACGCTCCAGCTAATTAAGACCTATTTAACAATATAGGATCTAGCTAATAAAGCAGTTTCCCTATTACACAGTTCTATTGCTATTTTGAGGGTGTCATTGTTGAAACAGGGACACGTAAGATATAAATTTGCTTACTGTACTAGACAAGATATGTCAGTCAGCTAAATGAAGGCGTAACCTTTTTGAGGAGTATCAAGCCAGAAGAGAACCAGATAGACCTAGTAAATCTTTTGTGGTTGAAAAGCCTCAACAAGTGGTAATATGAATCTCAATAAAAAATTTGACCAATGCAATAGGATATGTCTCCAACATACCTTGATTTAAATTAAGAGGTGTGCTGATCAGCTTCATATTAGAGGAAGGAAATATAATAATGTTTTTCACATACCTTAGGATAGACAGGTATATCTGTCCATCCTTCCATGACATTATCACCTAAGAGATTGTTAGCAATTCGAACAATGTCCTAAAAAGAAAGAAAAAGTGCTCTGTGTAAAATAATCTTTTGATATATGATATACGGTACTATGCTATACTTTACTGTACTTTACTATACTATACTACACTTTACTATACTATACTATACTATACTATACTACACTTTACTTTACTATACTATACTACCTTGTACCATCATAAAACATAACACAACATTACATAATATGATATGAAATGATATATGATACGATATAAAATGATATGATATGGTATGATATGATATGATATGATATGATATGATATGATATAATGTGATATGAGATAATATGATATGATATGATATGATATATGGTATGAGATGAGATGAGATGAGATGTGATGCGATGCGATGATATGATATGATATGATATGATATAATATATGATATATGATATAATATGATGTGATTNAACACAACATTACATAATATGATATGAAATGATATATGATACGATATAAAATGATATGATATGGTATGATATGATATGATATGATATGATATGATATAATGTGATATGAGATAATATGATATGATATGATATGATATATGGTATGAGATGAGATGAGATGAGATGAGATGTGATGCGATGCGATGATATGATATGATATGATATGATATGATATGATATGATATAATATATGATATATGATATAATATGATGTGATATATGGTATGAGATGAGATGAGATGTGATGCGATGCGGTGATATGATATGATATGATATGATATAATATATATTATATGATATAATATGATATGATATATGGTATGAGATGAGATGAGATGTGATGCAATGCGATGATATGATATGATATGATATGATATGATATGATATGATATATGGTATGAGATGAGATGAGATGCGATGCGATGATGTGATATATGATATAATATATGATATATGATATAATATGATATGACATGATATGATATGATATAATAAAATATAGTATAATATCATACGATATAATGTCATATCATATCATATTATATAATATAACATGGTATCTGTTATAAAATGACAGAAAAGGTAGAATAATATCATATAGTAACGCATTGCTTACATTTGTCATCTCTTTCGTTTCTGTTTTATTCATCTCACTGGTATTTAGTTTCTTGTCCAACACTGATCCGAATATGTTGACCATGGTCTTAATATCACCACCATACATAACAGATTGACTTTCAGTAACATTGGCCATCTCATCAACCACTACCTTTGTAGCAACATTAGGGTCGTCAAGCTATTTAAAAATGGAAAAGATACTCTTAAAATTCTCATCTGATACTGGTTAAAAACGGATAACATCTATTATATATAATATACATTTTCTGAAATTGGTAAGTAGTTGTGTATCTTCTGAGTTTTAGTATAAAACTTCTTCAGTCTGTGCGTGCTTTCTATTATATTTGCTGCAATTTAATAGGCTCTATTTGTTTTACAATTATTACAGGTGTATGAATTATGCTCATGACCCTTATTTGGCAAGTTTTGACCATTTTTAATTGCTTTAGCTATGTTCTATACACTGAATTTCTTTCTCTTTTCACATTCACGTAACTATGATATGAAAATGATGTAATGTCTTTACCACTACATTTAATAAATCTCATATTTTTGGACAAGTTATTTGTTTTCATGGTATATTTCATAATTAGTGATGACCGTCTCTGGCCACCGTTTCTCGATCATTCTTCTTCCCATCTAATTTTTATCTCTGCATATTATTTCCAATCCTTCCTCGATCTACCTTTTCTCTAGTATACTCCCACTGGTTCAACTTACGCTGTTCCTCTGACGAATTAGTCCTTTCTAGCCTTATCCTTTGTTGTCATTTCTCCCTAAGCATTTTTGACTTTGTCACATCTATCTCTACTTCTTGTTTCATTATCAGCCACGGTATTGTAGACCATGTACCTTTAATACTCCAAATGGCACAGCATCCTTTTTTTATAACTTGGATGACTTTAAAATTCCGATAATTTTTGCTCTGAACATTTGCTATCGATAATTTGTTGAAAATTTGTTATCCACAATAAATCTTTGAGGAAAAACATTAATCGAAAGTTTGTGTTAACCTGTTCGAAGCAAGTAGCTTCTCCGTTTATGTCTGGGTCCAGCTACTAATAACTAGTTTCCTTTCACTGCATTTATCACCAGTATTGTCCATGAGAGTAACTCTTCTTGTAAAATCGTGTGTGATAGTTTTAACACATTTCTATTCTAATAAAACATAATAGTTTTCACCGTATTTTCCTGCAAAGCAGCTCTCTGATTTGAAGAACTTTAAGGAAGTTCTGAAGGAAGAAGAAACACTTGAATACTTTATTAAGTAAGACAGTGCTTCAACTCTATTTTTCCGTGCAGCAATTGTGAATTTAGGAAGCAAACAAAAGCCCTTGATATTTGGAAAAGAAGCTTTAGTGATTAATAACAATTTAAAACTGTGTAAGGTCAAATTTTACTTTCTTTAACTAAACGTTGGCATAATCAGTCTACATATTTTTGGATTTTAACTTTTTATAAAGTATAACACCAGACTACGTATTTATAACATACTCTATTACTTTTAAATAATTTTATAAGTATGCATGTAAGAAAATTAGTAACTCGAAAATAAATATTGATGATTTTGACCTCTGGAGGTTTTAAAATATAAACCAATTGAATTTTCAGTGAAGGTTTTGTCTTCTTTTAAAATAGCAAATACAAACTATATGTAAAGCATTTAAGATACCAAGAAAAGAAAAGAAAATAATTTATATATATATATACATAAATATTACACTAAGCATAAAAACCACACTGTAAAATTTCTACGTTTTCATGACAAAGTACAGTCAGATAATCCTAACCTGCTTGTGGAGAAGGCTTTTGTTCCCAAAAGGCAAAATGAACAAACTGGCATTGAGCATATATTGTAGTGATTCTTTAACATTTAAAATCAACTGCTTCTTTCTTCTTTTATTTTTCGAGGAAATTCCCATTTTATTAATGCTATTAACCTTTTCAACAGAGTAGGTATTTTCTTTAAAATTTGGAGGAAAAAACAAAATTTATTTATTTTACGTATTTATTAATCATTACATTTTTTATGCTACTGTGTCCATATTGTCTTTTGGGTATACCTTATTGTAGGCCATTAACGCCCCAGAAAATTCTTCGCGAATTTACAAAATTTGCATCAATTTCATATACTTTACTTTTATTTGACGTTAATTTTATGTACCTGAATTTTATGAGAATCTTACTTTTCAAAGGAAAAATCATATCATTACATCATGTAGCTATATGCAACTATATGCAGCTGATTACGTTTCAGATATTATAACTGTCACTTCCTCTTCAGCTTCGTACGTTGACTGCAATGTGGGAAGGACTACTATTTCTTGTTAACGTTTTTTTCAGCAATGCTTTCAGATTCCACTGTCAATTCAATGGGTTCGTCGTCTTGATCATCTTCCAAGTTTATCCTGGTAGTCCCTAATATGTTTTTATGGTAGTTTTTTATTTACCCTTGTAGTTTTCAAGCAAGAAGAAGGAAGAAAATCTTACTTAGAAGAAGAAAAATTAACATTGCCAAGTATACTAATTCTCATGGGGTAGCAAATGCAGTACGATGGTACAGAGGCGAATTTCTAGTTATTAGAGAGGGTAAAATTCGTGGATGGTTAAAAAAAGTTGTGTTCAGAAGTTAAAAACAAGGTTCCTCTTGAACAAGTTGTTATATCTAGTAAACATGGAAGAACTGTTTTACTTCCTGAAGAGCTAGATGTAACGTTTAGAGCCTTTTTCGTCGCTCAGAAAAAGGCTGGCGCCACTATAAACCACCATATTGTGTATGGTGTTCAAATGGGTCTCATAAAAAGCAATTTGCAGAGCAATGGGAATCCTTAAGAGTTCGTTTTGACTGATGGCTGGTTGCACTAGTTGAATCAGAGAGTGCACTTCGTGCAAAGGGCTCCACAACTTCCAGACCAGTCATGACCGAGCCTCTATGGACGGAGATATGAGCATTGTTTTCACATGATATTTCTACCTATGTAAACCAATACTACATCGCAGCTCATTATAAATGTCGATCAAACTCTTTCAAAGTATGTAGTGACATCGAATATTGCAATGATTAAAAAAAACCCAGCAAACATGTACCAAAACAATGTGCCCATGATAAAAGTGCTATTACTCTACATTAGCCGAAGCAATGACTGCTGATATCTTGCCTTGTGAAGTGATGTATGAAGGGAAGACAAAGCGCTCATAATCCACTGTTACATTTCCTGAAGGCTTTTTACTGAGTTTCAACGAAACGCACTGGAATAACACGCGACTGATAACTAAAGTCATTGGCTAATACATTCGCACAAAAAGGAAGAGTTGGGACTTCCTGAAGATCAGAAATTGTGTCGTATTCGGGATTCTTTCAAGACTCAGTTTACGGAGACTGTTAAATTTGAACTTAAGCATTTAGACATCAAAGTTTTATCTCTATCAAAACACACGACACCTTCTCCAGCCTTTAGATTTGACCACTAACTCAAAAAGATGGAACGGCGAGAATCCAGCAATTATTTTTTCTACATGTATAACAAAAACTATTCTAAATGACGCAAAACTATTCTAAATGATGTGACAACCATCAACCATAAAGGAAGGAAAATCATCTTGAACTGCTGGAAACCAACAGGAATTACGGAAGATCTTGGCAGTTATAAGTCTGAGTCGATATAAATAACTGTGGTTTTTGTACCTGTTGTTAAATGAAAAATCCTGTTGTAACTGTTTATATTCTTAAATTGAATAACAGAAAATATCGAAACTGTCAAAAACCTCGTTAATTTTATAGAGTTTTGAAAGTCTTTCCTTAATTCGTTTTAATTCGTTATTCTTTCATTAACATTAAAACATTTTGTTCTGTTAGCGTAAATTTCCTGCGCGTTAATTTCATTCGTGCTAATTTCATAGGGCTTTGATTTCCTATAGTAAGATATAAATGTTTCATGGGCAAATTATAACTACTTGCCTGCCCTTGGTCTTTAAAACGTAGAATTTTTCAGTGCATACTTGAATACAGAGAACAAAACCCAAAAAGCAAATTTTAGACCGCAAACATGAAATAAACATACCAGATGAACTATGTTTTCTACTTTTGCAGAGACACATTGACTAAGATCTGCAACAGCAAAGGTGGCTGTCTTTAATGAAATTCTAGAAAGACATCTCCTCGTAGCAAATCCTGATGAGAAAATGTGAAAAGAGTATTGAGCATAATCAGTTAAAGAAGACAATAAAAATAAGAAATAAATATTTATTTTGCAACCATGGGCAGCTGTAAATAATCCCTTTTTATCATTGTCATTTTCTGTAATGGATTACCAGCATTCTTTCGGTAATGAGTTACTATAATTTTCTGCTATTGATAGGCCTGAAAACCTTCGAAATAAAAAAGGTAACCATTATTTGCTTCCAGGGTTCTTTTGTTAAACTAAGAAAAATCTACCAAGAGTTTCTTATTTTTAAGAAATTAACTGTTTTGTAAATTTTTATTTCAGAATAAAAAACCCCACCAATGCTTGCTTGTTTCCCCCCTTGTCTTCTTCCCCAGAGTATCGAAATTCAAATACTTACCTGCAGTTCCTCTTGGACAAGGAGTTACTGCAACGTCACCTTGGTATGTTTTTGGCCAAAAGATATTGCGAAAAACACCTGCTTCACAAAAATTTTCCTGTCTAGCATCCTCTGGCAAACCTGGGTATAAAATTGACATTAAACGTTACTTTTAGTAATACAGTTTTAACTTATGCAGAAAATAAATCTTTATTTAAGTTTAAAAAAACCTGATACAGTATTTAGGTTTTGGTGTTCTTTTGTAAGTAAAAGTGTATGCAAACTACGAGGACGAAGATGACATTTTCTTTCGGGACATATCTTCTTATCTGTTTTAGCTGAACTTTTGTTCCTTATACAAATCCAACTAGTTTGGGTTTTTTTTTAAAAATTAAACCCAATTTTGTTATTAAAAAATAGATATGGTAATGAGACATAATCATTTGAAAAACTCATTTGGTAGACATTGAGGTAGACTCAAAATAAGGTGACATAGAAAATAGAGAAAATTACACTGCTGATGATTTATACAACTTTTGGAACTCTGAAGCACATGACTGATGAAAAACGTATTCAGAATTTTCAAATATTGTTTTTTATAACAATATTTGATCACAGTCAGATCACAAAGATCACAGTCAGGTAAAATTTCTGCAAGCAATAACGTCGGCGAAAAGTTTTAAAAAGAAAAAAAATCTACCAAAAAATTTGTAAACAACATTATATCTTTCATATTCTCTTTCTTTCGCTCTCAATTCCTTGCGAAAATAAGTAATTTCATGCAGCCTTGCCAGAAGTGAAAAAGAATAGTGTAAAGAAAATACACAATTGGCTATTAACACTAGTCATGTAAAAGCAGCTGTTGTAATTTTTAATTTCTTAACCGGAAACAGAGCTCTCAGATCCAGAAAGTTATAAGAACTACTAATACAATGTAAAGACACAAAACCCAGAAAAATTCTGATTGTGGTACAAAAATCCATTTCATGATAACTAGGCCAGAAGGTGACATTCAAACACTGTTATCTGCAAGAAAACTCCATTGTGTCATTAAAGTCTACAAAAAATATAATGAAAATCAAGGTCTTGCATCAAAAGATACAAAACTTCGCAATATAAACTTTGAATAAACTTTGATAAAGTCCAGACTATGCAATGCTAAAATTGTATCAATCGACCATTTAGTCTTTGGTTTCTTAGCCCTTGCAACAACTGAGTATTATTCTAGACATAGTCTTATTGGGCAATACTTAAATTGCTCTATCTACAAACAGTGCAACGTATCCCACCCAGAAACTGATACCAAAATTAATCTCACAAAGTCATAAAAGGTGCCAAAATCTTGTTATACTCTATCACCTATACTCAAATAAAAAGAAGTACCAATAAACCCAATACCATCCCCAAAAATCTGACCTAGAAGCCTGTTATTTCACAGAAATAACCCTCCGTTCTAGTTATAACGTTTCAGTCAGAGAATTTTAGCACCTGGAAAAAAGATTAGCAGACTGGGGAAACTAAAAACAAAAACAATTCTCATTGTGGTTTGCGTCTTATAAGAAAATTTAAAACGTGTTGATAAGTTCGTCGATAACTTCTTGTATGTCTTTTAATCGACAATCTGTTCATAATACACTATTTAGCTTTAGGCTCCTTTGTACGGTGCAAATAAATGATAATACCCTTCCCGAAATCAAATTAAAAAAACAATTAAAATAATAATTCATAATAATAATAATAATAATAATAATGATAATGAAGACGAAGAGTAATTATTTAATATAGCGAACTCAGATATAAACTTGCAAGAATCAGGAGCACTAAGAAGGGAACCATGGCACCAATTGTAATTGGAGATCTCGGAAGAGTTGTACAAAAGATTGCATTCCGGACATGCTACATGCTAAACTCTATTTGGATTTCATATTAATGAAATGTTATACTGCAAAAAAAAATGTTCAATTAAAAGGGATAACTCCAATTAATTTGCATTTTCCTTTAGCCCTGCATTCTTGTTATTCTTTGTAGGTTTTTAAAACATTACAAGCAAGTATACTAAGGTTAGAAGCAACTTTTATTCTTACTTCTGCACACTATGCCGTTGCCAAAGTATCCATGGTTGCATTGACAAAGATAAGAACCTTCTGTGTTGAAACATTTGGCGTTTATGTCACATAAGTTAGACCAGTTGTCAGAACACTCGTTTCTATCTGTTAGGGAAAAAAAATAAGTGAAAGATTTAAAGACGGATAAATTTATGTACAGAGATGAATACAATATTTTCAAGTGATTATATATGTTCGTAAAGAATATCCCGAAATTTTGGATTATCAAATCAAAGGTGTACAATATTGGCTAATCTACACCTCTCTTTTCAATTACTTTTAGGAAAACGATAGGACTTCTGTTTTAAGAAGAAATAATGGGTCAGATTTCAGAAACATCGGCTTAGAAAGAGGTTCATTTTTTAATATGGTTATTTTCCTAAAATTGGCTTCTTTTATGAATAGATCTTTGCCATTATCCCTTTTCAAATCTAGGACGGGTGAAATGAAATATATTTTTGGATTTGTACTGCACTTATTTCAAAAACAGCTTACTCTTTCACATTAAATGTTATGTCAAAATTTAAACAATCTAATATTTTGGAGGTTTTTAGTTTTTTAGATATTTCAAGTTTATAAGTTGTCTTTCACAAAAAACATCAGGTTTGAAATTTGTTCACTGATTATTATGTTTCACACCTTCTTTTAAGTTTGTTTTCAAATGTATTCAAAGTGGACAGTTATTTTCCTTATTTTGTCGAAAAGAAGAATGGGGTCAGTAATATAATATATCTTTTACAATATTTTTTGGTTCAAAAGGACCTACCTCTAGGCACTCATTATTACTCCTTCCTTCTCCTAACACGCACATTCATTGACACAAAACTTCAAAGGTCTAACAAAATACCCTACCTTTTGTCCGTACATACAGCTTCTTTTTAAGACTGGGTCCAAACCCGACGTCGGAGCCAATGCGAATGTCAAACAAATAAGAAGTTAGCTGTTTTAAATTCTTTATGGTAGCAAACGTTTTCTGTTGCCGAATGTATTTTGGTTTACCGCCGCTTTCCTGATAAGATATCTCATAAGTATATAGGAACTTGTCAGGATGAGCCAATGGCATCCAGGTAAGTTTTACTTCATTCCAAGACACCTGTGTAATTGTCAAGCCTTTTGCTGGCTCTGTTGGTACTAGAGAGGAGAGAAAAACGAAAACTGTTAATAATTCAAAAAAAATAATAGTGATTAAAGGTATAGCCATCTGATGTAGAGTGCCTATGAAAAGGAAAGTAGTTATTTTAGTTATCAAAATAAAAGAGTTTATAATATGTCATTTTAGAGCTACACAAAAGAAATTCTAGTAAAAAGATCGTAGTAAACCTCACTCTGTATGAAAGTTATACACTCAGCTGCTTCAGTCTCTGTATCAAAAACACTCTCAATAATGATCCGGAGGCTACTATGAAAACCTTTCCGACATGTTTAATACATTTCCCAAGCATTATTATGACCATGTATACAGTACGTATCTACATATATATATAATATACATTTCCATACTAGGAGATTTATATATATATATACATGTGTATGTGCCAGTGTGTATAAGAATTTAGTAACACCATATTGCTTTTACATGGAGCTAGAAGCAGTGAATTAAATGAAATATCAACTGATGTCTATATACATTTTATTTATATACAGATATGTACGCAGATCGTGCTTGATAGGATATTTTGGTTAATTAGATCTCCTACGGCTATACAAATAAAAAGAATACTTTGATTGCTCAGTCGCTGTGACATGCAGTCTGAATTTTACATCATCATCATCACCATCATCATCATCATTGTTTGACCTCAGTCCAGATGATGGACTGAACAATATTCCTCCAGTAATCTTGGTCTTCCATAGCTGCTTTAAGGTCTTGATCTGCTAAGCCAGTATCTCTTATAATGGTATCTAAGAAAGTCAATTTGCCACAGCGCTTTCCGATGGATTGGGGTTTCCAGAGTATCAGTGATGAAATCACTTCTGAAGTTGCTCTATGGTAATGGCCTGCAAATAGTACTCTTCTAGATTTGACCAAACTAGATACTGGTGAAAGGTTGCCATACATTTGACTCTTGGTTGGATGTTTTTTCCAAGATAGGTTTTTAACCCGCATTAGTAGTTTTGTATAGCACCCATCTAAACACTTTTCTGCTCTTTTAGATAGAGTCCAAGTCTCTGATCCATAGAGCAGAATTGGTTCAATGAACGACTGAAATATTTTGAATTTGATGGTAATGTCAAGTTCAGATGTCCACAGCTTATGCAGTTTGTTGCACGCCGAACATGCCATGCCTTTCCCAACAAAAAATATTTTTCTGAAGAAGGAATAAAAGAACCCAAGTATTTGTAATCATCTTTGGATTTTAAGTTAGTTCTAGAAAGAGTTCTAATAGATTCATTATTTGTCTGATTAAAGCTCATATATTCAGTTTTAGACTCATTAAGATGTATACCAACACTGTTGGCTGCTGACTCTAAAGCCAAAAAGAGAGTTTGAGCATTTGCTAATGACCTACTTATAAGAGCAATGTCATCAGCAAAATCTGTGTCAGTGACGTGTATAGCTGGATAACGAGAACTTTTTCGGGGTATGATTTCATGGTCTTTGTTACTTATAGTGTCTATTGATACTCTTAGAAGGTAATCAACAACTACAATAAATAGAAATGTTGCTAGTGTATCACCCTGTAGAATGCCTGCTAAATGTCAATGTCTGGTGTTTGTCCATCTGGACTCAAAACTGTAGTTGTAGTATTTGTATATAAGATCTTAATGGCATCTATTATACCATCTGGAATACCATAAAGTTGGAGTATTTTAAACATCATAGATCTATCAATAGAGTCGAAGGCCTAACTAAAATCAATGAATGCTAGGGCTAGTTCACGATTGCAGTAAGACATCTCCTCAATGATCCTGTGTTAGGCTAAAATTTGGCATAACGCTGATCGTCCAGAACGAGAACCATTTTGATTTTTTCGGAGAAGTGGATCAACATGTGGTATAAGCCGGTTTAATAGTAGTTTGTTAAAAATCTTTGCTGCAATAGGCAGCAAAGATATACCTCTATAGTTGGTAGGTAGAGACAGATCACCTTTCTTGGGAAGAGGAAAAATTTGTACCTTTCGCCAAACATCTGGGCATACTTTATTTTCAAAGCAGAAGTTACAAATATTTAATAGGAGTTGATGGAAACTTTTGTCATTCCAAATAATGGTAGGAATGTTGTCTAGTCCAAATGCCTTGGAAGATTTAACACAATTTAAAGCAGTTTTTAATTTCTTGTAAGAAAATTTAGATGTTGTAATGTTAAGTGGTTTAGAGACCGAAACCATTGGTAGCGTAAAATTATCTGAAAGTTTTATTTGTTTTCCTAAAAGATTGTTAAAAGGGTTGAGTAAACGTTTACAAATAACGTTTGCTCATCGCTTTCTGCATTAGCGACACTTTGATCAAATGCGGCGAAGCATCTTGGAACGCTAAACAGAAATCCGCAGACATTCTACAGCAGCAAATGAAATTTACCGTTTTAATTTAAAGGTAAATGGTACATTATTTGATTAAAGTAACAAAAGCTTCAGAGATTTTAATTGTACTGCAATAATTAGCTTTCAATGTCTTTAATACATTAAATGCCCATTTCTTTTCTTGACCAAAAGCGGTTTTTGCTAAAATGAGATAACAGATGTGTCTTTTACCTAAAAACAGATTAACAGAAGAATTTAGGTTATTAAAAATCAAAGGTGTTACATTATCTCTCATTTTAAGTATCTTTTTATTGTGTTCATAACAGGTTTAATTGAGTTACTGAATATGTAATTACAATTTTACTGCAAAATTCCAATTTTGTGGATTTGGTAATTATGTTTTTCACTGAAAATCAAATTTAAATCTTCACTTTGGTGTAAAAGTATATCTCTGTCTTGAACGTCTGCCAAATTTGAGATGTTTTTGTCGCAATTAATTCATTATATTTAAATTGAAATTTGGCTGCTGAGACCATAACTTTAATAAAAAATTTTATAAAAAATAATATTATCTGTTTTTAAGTTAGTCTGAGGACAATGTAAAAAAATTCAATGTGTGAATGCAGAACTATTTTACATCTAATTTTCATTCTATGACCAATTTAAACAAAATGAGAAATTGTCTGGCAGGTTACCTGGCCTTCTGCTTACTTACATCAGCAAAAGCTGATTTTCTGTCAAATGTACAAGCTTTGAAAAATTGTTACTTAGTTTAACTTGATTTGAGAAATGGTTACGTCACTTTTACAATTTTTCTTTACCAACCATATCATTTGTGTAAAGTAGATGTTACAATTTTTGTACATAAGCCTTTTATAACTGCTAAACTAAACAGGATCACAGTATTCTAAAGGTTTTTATGTTCTATGTGTTCAAATATTTCATCCTGTGTTGGTAGAAACTCGGTAATTTTCTCTCGGTACATATTCGGTGCATATTCAATTTATCATGAATGAATATTGGTAAAACTTTCTTGAGTACTCCCTGTACTTCATCTTCTTCTTCTTCCTTTCAGCTTCTCCCATTTAAATGGGGTCCCCACAACGGACTTTCTTTCGTCATTTCCCTCTGCCAGCATTGTCTGCCACTGACAGGCCAAATATTTCCATATCCTCCTTGATGGAATCGAAGAATCTTCTTTTTGGACGTCCTCGCTTTCTTATTCCCGGAGCTTGCATTTTCATCACCCTATTTCCAACGTACTCCTCTTCCCGCCTCATGACATGTCCAAACCATCTCAGTCTTGGTTCTCTAGCTTTTTCTCCCAACCTAGCATTCACTTCCAGCTGACTCCTTACCGACTCATTTCGGATCCTGTTCCGTCTGGCGTTTCCCATGGCAAACCTCGACATTTTCATTTCATTCACATCTATCGTCTTTTCTTGATGTTTGGTCATTGGTATTGTTTCCATGTTGTATAGCATCCCGAGTCTAACAACTGTTCGATGCACCTTCTCCTTGACTTTCATTGGCATACTTCTGTCGCACAGGACCCCACTGACTTTCTTCCAGCTATTCCATCTCGCTTGCACTCTTTTAGTATTCCCTGTACTAAATGATAAAATATTTTTGAAATGGTTACATGAATTGCCTAAGGCTAAAAAAGTAGATATTTTCAGTGTTATGAGTTCACTAGCTGTAAGCAAATTATGATATGTAGTTCAGGAGTGCACTTTCATGCACTGTATATTTGCAAAGAAAACAGCTTTAAAGAAATAGAAAATCATTCGACAATTTACATTTGCGTGGGTTTCTTTCAAAGGTCAAATTTTCTTAACAACGTATAAGCAAAGGTGTTTGAATGCAATTGTAGGTTAACTGATACCAAGACTTTCTCTGACTTATACTTTTCCTTAAAGAGCAAAGCTCAGATTATATTTCACCGTTCCTTCTTCAAACGTTTTAGATTAAAAACAATCAAGAGAAGCCTTTGTTCCCCAGTCAAAATACGATTAAAATAACATATTTTATACACATTTTTCATATGTTTTGTATAAAAGTAATTTTTCAAATCATCATCATATATATATAGTGTCTAGCTCTGGTTCAGCTATTCCAAGATATCCTACCTAACGATTAGGTATCACTTGTCTCTACAAAAATTTAAAGCTGGATATGGCGCACCTACAAAATTATACTGGATTTTACTTAGAGTATTTTTTTTTTACTTTTTAGGGGTGTGTGTTGGGGTGGGGACGTAAAATACATTTTTTGGTAGTAACTAGGCTCAGATGATGCTTCAAAGGAACGTATTGTTGTGGCTCTGAGACATTTCTTCCTGAAGCCAATTCATGAGGGTTCTTTTTCTAACGTTCTAAAGTACTTTCGGCTCCTCGGAGAATCGAACCCGTATCCTCTTGGTTACAGTGCAACATAATTACCCACTAAGCCACTACTCCTCCTGAAGTCATTTCATACTAAACACATTCAACCTTTAATAATTTAATTAAATTCAACCTTTAATAATTTTATCATATCTAATAGTGAGGTACAGTTTAATTTGGAAGGAAAGAGATTTTAGCTGCTTTTGTTATACAATGGAAATGCTCTTTTAAGGCATAGCTTTGCACGTACCTGGCGTTTGGGTTGCAACAGTAATATGAATCCTTCCACTTCTTCCCAGTTTCCCAACGCTCCGTATTCCTACCTGATACTTTACACTTGGGCGAAGATTGCTGATGTTGAGGTAATAACCCTCATAGTTGGTATGAGGTCTGACATCGTGGCGAGCAAGAATTGTCTTTGCTTTTTCATTTTTAATCGTGACCTAGTAAAAGAAAAAATGTTTATGTAGGTATTTTTTGAAACAAAAAAAAAGAATCTGGTGGATGAAATTTGACTATTAAATTTAGTTAAACTCTCTCAAGTATGGAGACAAAGGTTCCTGTGAAATTTAACTTTCATCTCATAAATTGGTTACATACATATTAAATCTTCTCTGCATTGAGTAAGACACAAGGCCTCAAGATGATAAAATAATTTACCATTTTATGAGATAAAAGTTAAATGCAAGTTATATCTTCTTTAGAAAAGGGTTTTCATGTTTATTTCAGCGACATAAAGAAAACTATAAAAAGGTTTTTTCAACCTAAAAATTAGATTTTGTATCGATATTTTATCTCAAAAAAACCTAGTGATTAAATAAAATTTCAAATTTATCACATTCTAAAATAATTTAGCAGAGATTAGATAGTTTTCTCTTACCTGGTAATATGTGATCTTCCCTTTTTGGGGTTTTGGGGTTTTCCAGGAAATTTGGATAGTCGAACTTGAAATCCCTTTTCCCCTGAAGTTTGTTGGTGCTGATGGTACTGTTAAGGAAAAGAATGGGTAAGGTCTGTCGATTATTTTTATCTTGGAAAATTTGCTCATAACTGGTATTCTAGCAACCAATATACGAAGCATAGCAGGGGTATACCAAGGTAAGAGTTAAGTTGTTATGTGTATTTGGTATTTTCTTTAAAAGACGCTCTCAATATAAGAGAATTCATTAAAAATATTACGACTATTTGTCACAGCTCAATTTGTTTTCAAACAACTTAGAAAAGTGGAAAATAGTTTTTAACCAATGAAAATAGTTAATCTAGGAGTTAATCTAATCTAGGAGTTAATCTAGGAATTCCATGCAAAAGTTGTGATTTGCCATTTAAGACCTTCAAACCTACACTTGCTGACAAAAACAATCAATTGAATTTACTCGCTTATAAAAAATATTGATTTAATCAATTGGCCATAAATGATCGAGATAGTATCCAGAGATTGTTTTATGGAAGTGAATAATTTGGATTACGGAGGGGAACTGCAAAAACTAGTCATTTATAACAAAACGTTATCAAATGAAGTATTTGGAAGTAGTCAAAGCTATCCAACTGAACTGCAAGTGTAATGACTGGCAGCATCAAGTAATTGTACCCATTCTTAAACCCGATAAGGAGCTTCTGCCACTTCAGCAAGTCTTTTTGTAACGTAAAACTTTTATCTGTAAAAGTTTGGTTATCGAAATATTGAGACTAACACACACGATCTAACTAACCTAGTTTATGGGTTTGAGTTTATGGAAGTGTATTGTATAAAAATAAACATAGTATGAATTATTATTACAAAGCATAAACCAGTTTAGTTAGGATTCTTTATGTAAACTAGAAAAAAATGTTTACACCAAGACTCAATGCTAATATACTCATAATATTTTGTAATCGTTTTATTTAATTTGCAAACAAAAGGTTGTTGCAAGCTGTACAACTACAAAGGAATGTACTAACAGACGCTTATATATATATGAATATATATGTGTATATATATGTACATATATGTGTGTATATATATGTATATATATAAATAGATACATACATAAGGTAAAACACGAAAAATAAGAGCTATTTTTGCAATCATAGTTCTTATTGCCCGTGTTTTACCTTATGTATATTGCTCTGCTATATGTATTGAGCACTTTTTGATACGAATACACAACCTTACACAAAAATTTATATATATACTCAATCTGCAGACAGTACCGTTTCGCCCTTTGTGGGCTCATCAGTGCAGCACAGAGCTTCTGGGACATAACTCTCTGGCCATATTGCCGGAGCAAACACAGCTTAAAGAGTTATTATGGGATCCTGTCAGAGTGCTCATACCACGCATGCGCAGTGAGCATTGCATTACGCTAACAACAGGTTCCCAAATCTCATATATATAATCCAGAATGTTGGAATTATAGATATCTAAATGGGTAGTAGGACACACATATGAATTGATGATACCGTAAGGGAGATGGTAAAGGTAAGAGAGAGAAAATGAGAATACAAGCAAGTGTGTGAGCTAACTAACGACGAAAAAAAAAAGAAATGAAGAAAATATGAAGGTAAGAGGGGATGAAAATTTGGGCGAGGAAGGGAGAATTTTTCAGAAGCTACAAGAGGAGGAATAACAGTGCTGAACAAAAGAAATAAATAAGCTGTTACCTCCATCCTTTGTCTCGCAAATAATCATTTTGCTAATGAGACTTTCTCCATTACGAAGCCTTATATACAAACCAACAGTATACTTTCTTAATGGCTCTACAAAAAGAGTAGACAAAAACTGAATTGTATGTATCTTAGATACAATACATAATACATTACATAGTATTTTTAACATCTATGCATACTCTTGGATAAATTTATAGCGTTTCACACCCTTTCTTAAGAAGAACTGCATCAATAGTCAACAAGACATCATTAAAGAGGAGCAAAGGTTTAAACTCATGAAAGATCAACATTAGAACTCAACTAAATAAGTAAAATTGTCTTTATTTCTATCCTATACTGATCCAACTTGTGTACTGTGTAAAAAGATATTGCTTTTTCTGTCCCTGGTTTGTTTGAAAGCATGATTTTGCAACCAAATTGTTTAAACGCTCTCATAAAATTCTGCTGAAATTTGAGTGAGGGTTAATTTATTTCACAGAAAATTTGGGTGATGCATTTTCAAGAAAATGAAAATGTATCACCCAAATTAATAGGTTAATGCCGTTCAAAAAATGAGTTTATTGATTACAGCAAGAAGAATTGATGGACATTTTCTGTTTATAGGAGAAAAACTCATACTTTGCCTCCTTGTAAAAATTCTACATCACAAGCAAATGACAATACAAACAACTGGAACATTTATGACATCAATGATGTCAATCTTTTTCCTGGATACAACTTGCCAAGATGCAATAATCAATACATTTTTCATACGTTTCTCCTGAAAAAAAAATCAAATCGAATATATTTTTTATTTTGGAAATCGGCTGGTTATGTTTGACAAATTTGCTCCTATCTCTTGCTGAGTCAACTTCTAGTATTCATTCATTGCTTGTGAATTGCCAGTATATCAAAGAATAACAAAAAACACACAAATCACCAGGTCAGAAACCACTTCTTCAGGTCTTCATTCCACGACTGGACAAATCAACCATTTATTATCAATGTAAGAAATCTCATCCTCGTATTTTTTTAAACCTCTGAAAAAAAAGAAAATTAACCATACTTACCTAGATTTTCAATGCAGGCATTATTCATTCCATCAATGACAGGTTTATGATCAAAGCGTTTTTCTTTGATTGTGTAAGCTTTAAAGTATACAAAGCTCTGGATAATCTGTTTGTAAGGATCATTTAAAGCAGGCCAAGATACGCAAATTGTAGCTGGGTTACTCCGACACTTTTTATTGAGACTTGGTGCAGCTGTAAGAAGGCAAATGCAAATAAATTAATTATAGTTTGAGCAGCATAGAAAATAGCACACAAGGATTTTAAAAAATCCCAAACCCCTTACTAATAGAGAAAAGGTCTTAATCTTACATGTTCGGATCCTCATTTAATGTTCTCTTTTCCCTTATATCCATTTCTCTCTTTCTGTTTCTTTCTCTCTGTGTGTCTTTGTTTGTATTCGTCTATCTGCCCCCTTCCCCACCACACACATACTATCTCTCTCTCTCTCTCTCTCTCTCTCTCTCTCTCTTTCTTCCGCGTGCTTCCATTTGAGCCTTTGACTAGCATGAACCTTCTGATCACGGTTCACACGAAGTCCTCAAAGCATTATATAGTAAAAAACTTTATTAAAATGTAAAAGATCTAACTTCACAAAAACTTTAAAAAAATGTGTACCAGATAGTGTACAAAGGTTCTGGGTAAAAAACCTTATAATAATGCATAAATATATAGAAAAATATTTTATTGAATGCTTCAAGGGACAGGCAAAAGTGAGATGACAAAGTGCCGAACTGTTCTGTTACCGAAAGACAATCCAAAGAATAAAAATCTAAAAAAAGTAATTATCGTCCTATCATATGTTTACCTCTTTTTTGGAGGCTGCTACCAACATTAAAATTTGATGAACGTTACCAACGTTCAGAAGGGAACCAGCTTTTACTTGAGGAACAAAAGGATGCAAAAGGAAGAGCAGAGGAACAGCGCATATCAGTCGTACATAGACAGGATGATACTCGTTCTCGGTGATGATCTCAAAGTTTTTGCAGCTCCTGAAAGAGCTGCAGGAATTTTGTGTGTTATCCAAAAGTTAACAAAGGGGCTAACTTTCTTTAACCAGGAGAAGTGAAATTGTTCCTAGAGCTCCTATCATCATTCAAATCACAAACACTTCATGGCAGTTCCAATTCTGCTGAGTTCCCATTTCAATTTTTTTCTATTTGATTAACTTCTCCTGCCTTTTTCAACAATATAAGGAGCAAGTGGGCATGCAGATTAAAAATTTCAACCCTGTGTTGCTCGTATTTTATTGAGACGATGAGTGGTCTCTAATATTCATGCACCTTGTCAGTGTGAATGTGCATCTCTTACAAGACGTTTCACATTCTCGTAGTCATACTATTTTTAGAGTGGCTCAAACCCTTATCTTTAAGCACCTACCAGTCAATAATTAGGAAAATACCACTATCACCTTTATAATAATCATCATCATAATCACCAGACTTAATATTTTTGTTTATTATTATTATTATTATTATTATTATTATCAGCAGCAGCAGTAGTAGTAGCAGCAGCAGCATTACTAATTGTATTGATTTTAAAATAGCTATATATTGCTGGATACGATGTTAGAAATTTCGATCAAGTCCATCGTCCTTAGACGGAGAGAAGTTTGCTCAGAATTTTCAGAGTACCAATAAGGGACATGCTTGTAATACGTCAGCATTTAGTGCAATATCAGTCTGCTTCAAGTGCCGTTACTACTTCTTGGGGATTGATCCAAGTGGACCAATAACAAGGGAAGGAACAGTTGTGGCTTTGTTCAACAGCCATGACACCCTAAACTGTGTGATTTTTTACCATTCCAAGCTCTCCCCACTTGATGTGATGAGCAGCAATGACCTTTGTCAATCCAAATTTTATTTGGTAGGCGATAGTTAATAATGCACTTTGTTTTCAAATTTAAGTCCCAGAGAAATATTGACGTGTTATTTTCCATCAAACTGGTTTGATTATGTTGGTATCATTGTACTTTTAACAAATTAATTTGCCATAAGTGTACAAAACGGTAGTGCGGCCAGCTTTGCTATATGGGCTTGAGACGGTAGCGACAACAAAGAAGCAGGAAGCTGAGTTGGAAGTGGCTGAGTTGAGAATGCTGAGGTGGTCACTTGGGGTCACACAGCTAGATAAAATCAGAAATGAAAACATCAGAGGAACAGCACACGTTAGAAGATTAGGAGAGAAGCAAAGGGAAGGAAGACTGAGATGGTACGGACACGTGGTCAGAAGAGAAGATAGCTACATCGGGAGGAGAATGTTGAGGATGCAACTGCCAGGGAAGAGGAAGAGAGGAAGACCAAAGAGAAGATATATGGACGGAATTGAAGAGGATATGAGGACATTAGGAGTGAGGAGAGAGGACGCTGACGACCGCGCCAAATGGAGGCGATTGATCCGCTGTGGCGACCCCTGACGGGAGCAGCCGAAAGATGAAGAAGAAGAATTTGCCATAAAGCAATTATTTAGACTACATGTCATAGTTTTATCAGTACATCAATGCTTATATATTAAGAGGTGCCAAACAAGCATTTTTTATATGAAACACAAACCTAGTTTTATGGAGAGTGGCACAATTCCTCTGGTTGCAAAATCTCCTTGAAAAACAGCTTGCCTGTGTGGGTTAAATTTTGTGAAATAGGAAAAAAACCCTGCGAGATTAGCAACGAGAATTCTATGACGAAATAACCAAGTGCATCACATTGTCGGGCATTTCTTCATATAAAATGGTGCCGTTTTAGAGTGCTTTGCTGAGTGTGGATCGATTGACTGGTAAGGAAATTTTGAACATCTGCGTTCCACATTGAGGGACAGGACCATAAACAGGTAATTTTCTGTTAGGTTGAGTCCTGACATGACGCAGACGATTTTATGTTGTCATTACAACCAGAGCAAAACGATACAATACAGTGAGACAACAGAAATTCAATCAGGATCTATGAACGGCACTGACAGCAGATCTGACATCAAAAGTCTTAAGATTGATTCATTATATTTATTTCACGTGACATTGAGTAAAATGATTTTCAACTGAAAGTATTTAAGTTTTATATTTTTCACATAACTTTTTCGCGTTGATTAAAAATAAAACGTTAAAAGCAACTGCCATGTCTGTTGTCTTATTTTAGAAAAAGCGCTCGTATTTCTATGAATATCAAACATGTCCATGTTTCAAAAACCACAATGCTAAAGTTTGTGTCAACACAGAATTTAAGGTCAAAAATATTGTAATGCTCGGTTTACTCTGTCGCTGTGTTTGGTTCAAACTTTCAAGGGAATGAAAGAAGTCCATTCCCAAGCAAATGGTGCCGCAAAAATTAATATATCTTGTATCATTTTAAGAAAAATTAAGAAAAGGCCTTTACCTGCTTCATTAGGAAAACCATATCATATAGCTTAGAATCTTTTGTACTTACTTAATCCGCCTTTGTACAAAGTCTTTACTTGAGCATTCGTTAGAGCTTTGTCCCATATGACAACTTCATCATAGTCAGCATCCATGGTATATCCCACTCTACCAAGAGTGAGAAGCTGTGTCATTTTATCCATACTGCCGGTATCTCTTTTTGATATTGATCTTCTACTCTTTCCTCCAGACCTGTGGTCTTTTTGTTTACTTCTCATTGCCTTAACACTGTTCAGGTAAACATCTATTTCTTGGTTCCGATAAATAGTGAACACATGGTGTTCCCAGGAGCCTGCTGATGTTGGATAGAGAGCGTAAAAGGCATGTTTTGGTAGTGACACAGAAATATTCATCATGCCTGACGAAGTTCTCATCAAAGAGTAGCCGTATGACTTAGTATTAGGATCAAGGTTCCCAAGAAAATATTGCTCTTTGTTTTTGTTATCTCTAAATCTTAACCACAATGAGACTGTAACGTTTTTTTTGCATAAGTGGACTGCTGTTGAACAATCATAAAAATATCCTAAATGTAGCCTTGATCCAGTTCCTTTTAATCGAAGATAATTAACGTCTCTTTCAAGACCAGCTTGAATTAACTTGGCACCATTTCCTTTTGCTTTACTGGAAACCCCAGTCTTTCTATCTGATATCCAGAACAGATTTCCTGATATATCAAAATTCCAATAATGTCTGGCATCGTCTAAAACTGAAACAAAATTCACAATTTTAGTTGAATGTAATAAAAAGGAAGAATATGATTGTCAAGACCTATTGTAATCTCTTAAAAAGGCAATGGAGAGAGAAATGAAGGGACAAATATTGTAACTCGCGACAACTTGGTATTTCACCCTTCTGAAACATTTTATTGTATAAATCATTATTTCTAGCACTGTAAAAGTTATGTAAAAGTCAATAAAAGTCAATAGCTTGAGCTATTGCTCTGGTAAAAGAAACCCGTTTATAGAAAATCTTTGTTGGATTTTTAGTCAACCCCCCCCCCCCCCATAATCAGGGCCGTAGTTCCCGCAAAGCCAATTTCCCTTCTAATTTATTTGCTAAGTTGAATTAAAAAACCCTACTTTTCGTCACTTATTGTTGGCCTCGTTTTATTTTGATCAGCACTTCTGCCAACTTTAACTGTTTATGGTGCAATTTTAGTTCTGCTTCTAGTTGTTAGTGTTATTCTCCAGATTTATTTGTCTATTTATGATCTAAAGCTTCTTCATAGAAACGCATTGGAATGCTAAAAAAATACTTTTTTAACAAAGGAATTAAAAATTCTTTCAAAATACTTATTTGATGTAGTGCTTTGTTTTGTGTAATATTTAATTATCTTAATAACTTTGTGTTTCGTTTACCCCATTATTTTGGATGTGTTTTACGGTTTCTGGAATGCTATCTTTCCTCGCGGTATGGAAGACTTGTCGGATACAAAGACAGATAAAAAGGATAAGACGTTGTCAAGAAGAGATTCCAGTAAAAGCGTCCCTTATTATTGAAGAAGTCCTAAAACCTGAAAATATTTCTTGAAATAAATCTTCCTTAATTTTTCTTCATTATTAAATTAAATTTTACTATTGCACTGAAAACTCCGTTATTGTTTTGGTTTTCCGGCAAACCGCATTTGAGCTTTTGTATAAATGATATTCTGTTGCTGACAGGTTGTGTCAAATGTGACATACATTAAGATTTCTAGGGTTTTTGGTGGATTTTATGCCAAGCGTGGGTGTTCACTGTGGAATTGACGGTTAAAATTCCGAACGCTGCCAGGAGAATCTGATACCTTTCAAAGGAAGGAATAGAAACCGCAATTATAATGGTTTTGTTTTAACGGCTTGTCGAATGTTTCCTGGTGCTAAAAGGTTTAACGTAATGGCCACATATTATTGCTGCTTAAAGTAGAACTATTCAAATATTAGTAAGTAATGTTTGCGCTAATAACCAAAACTCAACCGAGAGGTGGTTGAAGTCGGGGAATAAAGTTAATTCAATTACAAAATTACAAGCAAAAAATGCGTGAACAACAAGTTACAAAAAAAACCCAGGTTATAATGATACCTAACTTATTATGTGGAACTCTAGTAGTTTAGTTCATTATTTAGAGAGTAAAAAGGGAGTAAAACTTGGGTCGTTGTACTAAATGTAGAATTAGGTAGAATAGCTGAAGAAATGGTAATGATCTCAAACTTTATTACATTTAACAATTATAGTAAGTGCCTGTGTAATGAAAAACTTTAAGCTCGACAGTTTCTGCCGTTGTAAAATTATCTCTTTAGAGGTTTCTAAAAGGTGTTCAGTTAAAGATGATAAAAGATATTCCGCGTTATTATCTTACTCTAATACAGGTTAGTTTTCGCGTAAAATCCAACATGGGTGTGTTTTTTAACATACTATTGACGCTTATTATAAAGACTAAATTTCTAGTCTTGCGTTTTTGATAACTCAGTTACCAAGATGTTGGTGACCAAGTTCTACTCAACCGTCAACAGAATTTGTTTTCAAGACTGTAGAATTTTCCTAGACGAAATGCTGCTGCCAAACAACGTCTAGCTATCCGTAGCCATATCGTTACTAAAAAGAACACTGCCCAGGTAATCAGTTGCCAGTAACCTGTAGAGGACATTTTGCTTAAGAGCTAAAAACCACTTGCAAAAGCCTTGTGGTTGCTTTAAAGGAATAAAACATGGGATATTGTGTTAAAATGTAGTCAATAAATTCCTTATCAAGCTATACAATATTTTCTAGGATTTTCTTGATGGCTTAGGTTGGTGCTGTGCGGCCTGAAGAAGTAAATTGTTCTCCCTAATCCTGATTCATTATCTAAATATAATTGGGAGTAATTTGTTAAAAAAGGCATTTATCGTATCAACTATTAAAGAAAAGAGCTATGGATAACTGTTACTCAACTTCAGGATTGGAAAATCCAGACAAAAAATTAGGACATGTGCCTATTACAAAGAGGTATAAATGCCCATGATCTAAAGGCTTAGGGTTTGTTTGCAAGCTTAGTAGAAATAGAGTATAATTACAAAGACCTCCAGGTAATCCACGTTAAGAACAGAATGCAAATGAGTTCTGAAAAGGTAGGAAAGCACTCTGTTGTGGGATGAATCTGGTAATTTGTGAAACCTAATGTAATTGCATAAGTTCCAGACATTAAAAAATCTGTAATCTTTACATGAAAGAGCATATAAAAGAAGTAATAATTTTTTTAAACTTCAAGCATATATTTTTCCATGTTATCACTTAATACAATTGTATGCCGTGTATACATTACATCATTACCCTAAGAAATACCACTCAATATCAAGGCATGGTATCAGGGACGCACAGAGTAACGTAGTCACCAATAAAGGAGGGGAGGCTGATCCCATGTCTTACTACGTTGACAGAATATGTAATATGTGGTTCGAATTACCACACATATGATCTTCTTTATGATATATGAGATTTCGCTTTTATCGTAACTTATTTCCGCTAACATCTTCGCTACCGAATGTGTACTCTTTCCGATTGCTCCTATCGCGCCAATGCTTAAATTGACAAATATAACTTTTTGATAATTTTTGCCTAGAAATCTTAGCAGAAATTCATATTTTTCTGATTTACGTTTCGAATTCACTTCAATATTTGTTTCAAAGCCGATTGTAAGTTCTAGAATATAAATCTTTCCTTTATCAATTACTAACAGATCAGGGCGATATGTATCTCCGGTAATAATCGATGGAGAATTGTAATCATCAATATCACAGTAAACTTTTGCATTTTTCTTATTCGAAGATATAAAGTTTGCAATATTTTTTAAAACCGAGTCATGCCTCCAATTATAACGTTTTTCGTTCAACGCTGTATTACATCCTCCAATAATAATAATAATAATAATAATAATAATAATAATAATAATAATATTAATAATAATAAGAGTCAAAAAACAAAGATAGAAAATATAATAATAATAATTCAACTGAAATTCCAAGGACCAGACTCTAGTCCAAAGATAAGAAAAAATAAACCGCCTTAGAACATTCTAGAGGTGACCGCTTGTCTTTAAAAAGACAAGTTCGGATATACACTAAAAGGATAAAGAATTTAGTTATTAACGTTGTTTGGAGTCCTAGAACAAACATTAGGAATCTCATGATAAATACCATGTTGGTTTTCTGATTAGCTATTAGCTGTTCGGTCAATGATTTAACTTAGGCTGAAGATACTGAGGTGGTAAAAATTGAATAACCTTCCCATTTTTATGAAAATAACTTTAAGTATGTCTTCTGTAAAACAGGCTCCGACAACATAAAATCCATTGAAGGATTGTCTAAAACTAAAGTAGTAGTAGATCTATTATAAGTAAAAGATTACTCTAAAATGTGTATCTATGGTAAACAGCTTGTATGTCTTTTTAAAATATTCTGATATTGTGGGCTAAATTTTATCCTCCTGGTTCTCTTATGTAGGTTTTTACAAAACGTCGAGAACCAGAAAGTTCAGAGCCCTGTCCTGTCAACCTTTATTCCTTAATATTACTATTTTAACGTACAGAACAAATAAGTTCTATTACTATTAAGGTCAGTATGTAAACAAGTCATTCCCTCTAAAATTTATTACCACGAGATGTGTATCTATAATAATCGAGGAAAACACACATAAATGTTGTATCATCAAACTTACAACACCTTTATTTAAATCTAAGGTTTTTAGTTTATACTAAAAAAAACATAAAAGTTAATGTTTATTTTTGTTGTTATTTTAGATAAAATCGCTCTACGTTATATTCAAAGTTTCTTTGAAATACAGTACTGCAATTATTTATCAGTGAATACTTTTCCACCNATATTACTATTTTAACGTACAGAACAAATAAGTTCTTTTACTATTAAGGTCAGTATGTAAACAAGTCATTCCCTCTAAAATTTATTACCACGAGATGTGTATCTATAATAATCGAGGAAAACACACATAAATGTTGTATCATCAAACTTACAACACCTTTATTTAAATCTAAGGTTTTTAGTTTATACTAAAAAAAACATAAAAGTTAATGTTTATTTTTGTTGTTATTTTAGATAAAATCGCTCTACGTTATATTCAAAGTTTCTTTGAAATACAGTACTGCAATTATTTATCAGTGAATACTTTTCCACCATGTGATTGTCAGGCTGTATATATATATATATATATATAAATATATATATATATATATATATATATATATATTTATGTCTGTATCTGCAAAAACAATGACAGCCACTTTTATATCATCAAACTGTTTGTGTAGAAACATTTTAAAATAATACAGCAAGGTTTTAAATATCCATAATCATTGGCTTTTTAACAGGTTTTTTTTCTCAACGACTCTATGGTCAGCTGATATTAATGAACTCCTGTAGATTGCTATCTTTTGTGGTTTTTTCATAATAAACAAAGCAGGCACTTCTCTCTGTTTCAATGCCTTTGACATTTTTCTATCTGGCATCACTTCCGAACGCAAATACCCAAACCTATCAACGTACCTTTAAGGGGTATTTTTAAGATAAAGGCACGTGAAAATTGATATTTCTATTGCGCAACTCTTTAACAATTTACCTTTTAGAAGAGGTACCAAATTTAGTTTCTTTTGTATGCCTCGCCATCCCATATTGAGCGCACCTGGAAATGTATCCATCTACGCTCTTGTCCCTTTTTTGTTGAGGGTGATAAGTAGTCACTTGGATGTATGACATTTTCTTGTTTCTGTTAAATGTAATGATTTCCTTTCCCAATTGCAAATTCTAGATAATAATTTTTTGTTCATTTCAAGTTTGCTTCATCAACAATATTTGGTTATCTTATTCAACTGGAGTTAGCTTAAGGAAGTAACATAATTAATTGAGAAACTTTTATACACTTCTTCTTGCTGAAATAATGGCAATGAAATATCTGTCGGTCAAGCTTTGATTTTGTCTCCCAAACAAAAATGACTTGAGATTTCATGCATGTTTCTCATTGCCTTTATATAATAAAACGCCACTTCAATGCTCAACTTAGTTTCCTCAAAATCCTCTTTGTTATTAAAGTCATTAGAAAATAATTGTGCGGCACCGCTCGTAATTATTGTAGTCGGGTTTAAAGGGCTTTTAAACAGATAAAAGGGTTATTATAAAAAGGTTATGGTTGCTAGACTTAAGACTGAATAGTGTCACTCGTTAAACTGCATTTGTTATGCAACTTATATACATAAAGATCTGGTGTAATGTTACAAAAGCATCTTGTAGATTTTTATCGATGTACGAGTAGCTTATCCGCACAGAAAAATGAAGTTTTTAAATCCTAATTATTAAAGAAGTGTTGAACTAACCATTTTGGTTTCTTGAACGAAAGAGTTCTATCTGAATGTGAACATTGTTAGTGCCTAGGAGTCTTTTCAAACAGTATTTAAAGTCGTCTAGTCGAATGTCAAAAAAGTAACGGTTTATCTCAACATTCAATGACGGGATTAGCTTTGCTCAATAAACAAAGTTGAAAACCATTTCTGCTTACGGTTTACAAGCAAAGCTGTTATTTTTCATAAACTGAAGCTTAGACATACCAAATGGTATTGAAGAACATATAGCTATATGTACGATGATGAAAAAATAAGGTTGGTGCACTTCTGAGAACTAGTGGATCGAGCTTGTCTTCTTCTGAGGTTAAAATAGAATGCTTCAGGAACTGTTTGGCTTAACCACGTGTTTATTTACAGAAAGTAACTTTTTATTTATTTACACACCAATGAAACTATAAGTTCATAATCTACTTGCATCCTTTTTTTTACGATAAGCTCTTATAAGAGCATCAAACAAAAATTTGGCCACAAATAAAAACAAATTATGTCTTGTAAGAACTTTACAAGGAAAATGTCTGAAGCATACTTAAGTTAGAGAAATGGTATGGTATTGTGAATATGGAGTATTTGGTAACATTCTCTTATAATCATTTCGCTATTCATAGGTCTCATTAACAACAGAACAAAGAAAATAAAAGAAAACAGAATGAATATTTAAAACTGACAACAGACAGTAAGAAGACCTAATGTGCCAATAAGTATATTCTTTGATGCAAACTATTGAAACGTATAAGTTGGATGACTGCATAAAAAAGTTAGCATATGCTTTCTGTGAGCAAGTCTTTAATGGTAACATTCTTATTTGGATTTGTATACCTGGAGCGTATTGAAATCGAGAACATCTTAGTCCAGCCTCAGGTTGAAACAGTCAGTANCATAGGTCTCATTAACAACAGAACAAAGAAAATAAAAGAAAACAGAATGAATATTTAAAACTGACAACAGACAGTAAGAAGACCTAATGTGCCAATAAGTATATTCTTTGATGCAAACTATTGAAACGTATAAGTTGGATGACTGCATAAAAAAGTTAGCATATGCTTTCTGTGAGCAAGTCTTTAATGGTAACATTCTTATTTGGATTTGTATACCTGGAGCGTATTGAAATCGAGAACATCTTAGTCCAGCCTCAGGTTGAAACAGTCACTGCTAATCCCAGTTTTTCCACGTTTTTAAATTGTTTTTCCTAGAAGTCTTATTAGACAGCAGTTTTAGTAACTAATTTTTAGGACATGTAAATAATTGCTGTCTCCACCTAAAACTGTATCATTTAACCTCTTATTTTAATGTATGGAAGATTTAAATTACCACCAGATGACTTTTTTGCTTTAACAAATGGTAAAGAGTCTCTCATAATTGTAGGTAATGAAGGTTGTACAATTCAGCAGACTTTTAAACATTGAGAAGAGTAGCCTAATAAGCTCAAGCAAAAAGCTGGAAAGGGTTAGAGTAAATATACAACTGAGAAATACTTTGTTTGTAAAATAGTAAATAATATCAAACTTTGATGTCATGTAGTGTAACTGCGCATATACAGATATAGATACGCATACAAGTATGTATATTTATAAGTAAACTAAAAGAACAAATTGTAACATGTATGTTAAAAAATGTCCTCCCATTTACTAACGGTCGTGCAGTTTAATATTCGGATTTAGGTAACGATATAACACTTAACAATCAAGCCGAAGAACGACATCGAGCGATTACTGTACTTTTCTTCCCTGTCAACAAACAATTCTGTCTTTCAACCAGACAAATAGACCTTTTCCTCAGTTTAAGCTTTTTTTTCAACCAAATGGTAATTCCTTATATCTTGGTTTGTTTTGTAAAGTGTTGGAAAAAAATCAGGTAAAATTAACTCCCGTTCGATATCGGTATACTTATATAAGAACCATGTACGTAAAACTAATATAAGAAGCTACTAGAAATTGACTTTTGTCTGCTTTTAATTGCATTGACGTAGTTGCCCAAGGTTCTGGGACAAGACAAGGGTTAGAGTTGTAGGTTTTATACGAATCTGATATAAACTCTATCTTGAATTGTTTCACTAATTATTTTTAATTTTGAAGCAGATGCTATATTGCATGTTTCCCAGTATTTTTGTGTTTTGTACCTTGAGCACCAACGTAAAAAAATCTTTACCTGCGTGACATCAGGATTTCTGGATTAAGGATAGAGAAGAAAAAACATTGAGCCGATTTAAATGAAACCATTTTATAGTAATATGTCAAAATAGTTGGTGTTTTTACAGTAAGAGTCCTTACTTCTGTGTTTTTGCATAGTCGTCATTTTTGTGCATCGTTTAACTCTTTAATTCCTGTATAGGTTTTGTGGTCAAAGAACAGAGAATTTTCAAAACGTTAAGATTTCCGTCGTGAGTTAGTTTCAGAAAAAGGAATTCCCATCTTGATCACTTACATGGCTTATAGCCCCAGAAACAATCCCGTATTATACTTAACTCTTATCTAACTTAAAAAATGGTACTTGTTTGGGTTTGATCTAGACCATAACGCCTAAATAGTAGTTATACAGTTACAACAAAATAAAAAAAAGAAAACTGTTGATAGGAAAAGGGGTCATCAACTACAGAGTGAACCAAAATGTTTTGCAGCAATTACTCTTTGTTAAAAAACAAGACCAAATAATAAATTTTTATTTTCCAACCCAAACGATAACAAACACAAACAAGCGACTGCTGGAATGAAAATGGGTATATCTTGAAAAATTCTTCCATGGCTTGGCCAATTGCATGAAACAAGAAATCATCATACACTGCACTTTATTTAGTACAAGTCAGAAAAATTTTTTCCCTACAATATAGGATAAGCAGAATGTAGCTTGTGTATTGTCATGTAAATTTGCTACCTGAATCAGAAATCGGAAAGACTTATCATGTGAAAACTGCATTAAAACACGGTAATTTAATGATAAATAGTGACGCACAAAACAAAACAAATGTTTAAATATAGTATCATCAGTGAAAAAAGAAGATAATGATAGAAATGAAACGGGACCTATTTTTGGCGTTTTACCTACACGGGGCTTTGACAGAACTTCACAAAAATAACATATTTAGCTATTACAACAATCAGACATAAACGGTAAAGATATATTCTTACTTAGAATTTCAAACATTTTGCCGAATAGCTACTGTTAGGATGGAGAACAGAAAGGCTGAGGTTGTCAACGGTTTTGTTTGTAGAAAGATTTTCAGCATCTAAGCGAGAATATTGTGTTTATTCCATCGCATTGTTTACTATTTTTTGTTAGAGGTTATACAGTGTTAGATTATGCCTATAATGAAATTTGTTTACGAGGGAAGAAAGGTAGTGGAGAAATTATTTTAAATAGCTATAAAAATAAGCAGGAAAATAGGCCTCAATCAAAAGCGGAAAAATGTCTAGGGGGCGAAAATTTGACGATAAGTAAATAATATCGTTTGGTCTGCAGTAAGCAATATATAATTAGAGATTTGTATATCTTTGCGACGCAGTTTTCCAGATAGCCTAGTAACAATGTACATAAAGAGGAGGCGTGTGATAAGATTGAATTCTTTCAGAAAGGAAAAAACACGTCTGTACAAAGACAATTCACCTATCTAAACAAGAGCATAGACTAAATATTTTGTATAATATCCCATTCTTTATAATTGCTAAAGCAAGAAAGTTCGTAACGAAAGCAAAAGAAATGCCGTATTTATTCGATATGGTTTCTATGAAGAACATTTAAAATACTCTAGATGTACAGAGCTACTAATGTAAAACTACTCCTTTTAAGTGTTGAAAGCTAAAAATACCAAATACACGTAGAAAACAGGGGCTAAATTGGTGAATCACCTCTTTAAAAAGGCAATTTGTAATAAAAATCCATGGATTAAAAGACAGAAAGCAAAAAGCCGTCGTTGTAGAGCAAAATATTCTCAAAGTGTATCGTAAAACGAAACAGTAATAACATCAGGACATTAGCGAATACATTAAGGAAAACAATAGACAATATTGAAACACTATAAGCGTTAAAGTTATTTGATATGGTACTTAAAACCTATATATAAAATATTGCATGTTATTGATTACCTGTTCTATCCTAATTTTTTTTCACTGGCACTTTTTATAGGCGATTAATCTTTGGCCCTTTAATTGTGCTCTGCAATAAAAACCTCATGGCAACAATATCAGCTTTTATTCGTAAATGATACCTGGTCTCAAAAATACTTCAAGATTTAAGCTCCCCGATGCAGCATCACTTTCTGTACCTTGAAATCATGAATTGAATCATTAATTGACTTAATATCTTCAAGACGGTTTTCAAGATATCAAAGAGAGCTGTAGTGTCTTCATCATTACCGATCATGATATGATAATTTGTATTAGGAAAATTCATGCACAGAAATACGAATGGAAAACAATCAAGTGCAGGAAATATGTAAATTATCGTAAAGCGTGTATGAATGGGAAACTTTTCAAAATTAACTAGCAATTGATGTACCGATACAAAAAAGTAACTGATCAACTTGATTATTTTCACATGATCCTGAATAGGACTTTCGACCGACACGCTCCTTTAATTGAAAAAGGGTGTGAAAGGAAAGAAGTGTATCTGGTTAACAAAGAAACTTCGGAAACAAATGTATAACCGAGACAAAATTGTACGAAAAGCTCGAAAATACAACGAAACTACTGACTGTAATCCCTAAATGGGACTTCGGAACAAGTGCACAAACGATATTTGTCCTGAAAAGTCTCCCTTTCACCGAAACGTATTGAATGAAACCTCTGACAAGCACCTAAAATTCTGATCTGCTATTAAACAGATTTATACTACAAAACTCCCTAAATCAGAAAACTCCATGATCAATGCCGATGAACGAAAATATAATTCTAACATTTCAACCAATACTTTAAAACCGCGATCAGGTTGCTAAAAAGAGCAAAAAATCCTATGACAAACTTTGTATGGTAGTTTAACAAAAAATCTGGTATCCGTGCTGCTTAAAGATTTATTTTAACTCACATATGAATATCTTTTGTTGAAAAAGAAATTTGCTCATTAAATGGTAACAAGGCGATAAGATTGGATAAATTACCACCTTGTTTATTAAAGTACTATAAAGCTCACATCACCGAGCCTCTATGCTACATTCTAAACTTATCCATTACTACGAATACAGTACCCAAAATGTGAAAATCTGCAAAAGTAACACCCATTTTCAAATTAAGGAATCCTGAACTACCCCTGGACTACCGTCCGATTTCAGTGTTACCTGTGCTTTCCAAAATTTTGGGAAAAGCCATACATTCTCAATTTTTATTTCATCTTGAAAGAAAGAAATTTCTCCCAAAATATCAATTCAGTTTTTGCAGGTGATGGTCCACCAAAATAGCAGCAACCCTTTTATGCTACCAAATTCGTGGAAATGTGAACAAGGGAAAAGATGGCAGGTGTTATTTACCTTGATTTATCAAAGGCTTTTGATACCATCGGCCATATAATGTTGTTGAATAAATTGTCTTGTTTTGGTGTACCCGGACGCCAGCCAGATTGGTTCACCAATTACATTTTTGGCAGACATCAAGCCATAGAAATCGAGGATGTTGCATCAAAGGCGAAAACCCATCTATTACAGTGTACCTTAAGGGTCCATTTTATGGTCCCTCCTTTTCATATCTTCTTTAACAACCTTGTGCAACATGTTAATGTGAGCGTGATAAAGTATGCAGATGATAGAGTTTTATTTTATTGGAATAATAACATAGATAAAATCGAATGAGTTCAGGATAACGAAATTGAAAAAATGGTACGTATTGCAGCAATAATAAACTGCAGTTAAACCTAAGAAAAAACAACGGAGGCCACGTTGTTTGGGACGCACAAGACACCTGAAGCTTCACGGAAGAGATTTCAATATTCTCTATAATGGAATCAACATTGCTTTTATAAAAGAATACGTGTACTTAAACAGCACTCTTGACTGTAACTTGTCACTAAATTGCAACTTTTAGAGAAGCTACAAACGTGCAGGCAGTCGTCTGTGGCTTCTCCAGGGACTTAGGAGATATCTGAACATGGAAACATGAAGGCTGGCACTAAAATATCTAGCATGATGATACTGCCACTTCTGATGTATTCCGGTACAGTGAAATCAACTTATACAATGAGGTAAAATAAATATCTTTAATCTCCAATCTGGAGAGCAAGACTTATAAAGAAAAACGAAAACCTTGGAGACATGTTACAAGAAGTAAATAAGCAAAATTTCATATTCGTAAAGTAATGCTTAGCAAAAAAGGCTGGCAGTGCTACCTTTAAGAGTAACTTTGAAATTACTAACAATGAAAATATCGCAAGAAGTAACAACACAGTGGAAAAGTTCAAACCAGTTAAAGTTGACAAGCAAAGATTTTATTTCAACGGTGCAAAGTTATTTAACAGCCTACCTCAAAAGATAAGGTCGTGACAAGGCTTATCCCGGTTTTCCTCTCATCTTTCCAACGATGTTTGTAATTTTTATCATTTTGATATCGCATTAAATAATGACTCTTTTTTTTACTTTTACGTAACTTAATTTACTTTACTTTTATTTTCTCCTTTTTCTAAACAGGGCAAACAAGGATAGAACTTTATTTTACATATTTATAAATATTGTAAATGCTGAAGTTTTGTATCCTGTATAAAAGGTGAGAAATAAATAAATAATGTGTAAAAACATTAAGTACGTTAAAGACATGTTTCTTTATGAACGGAGAAAAATAAAGTTGTTTTTAGCTGAGGCGGCTTTCCAATACTTGTGGTAAGGGATAATTACCTCCGAAATGGTATCATTTTCAGCAATTTTGCTCCAGAAACGGGTATCCCTTCCTAAAAAATTGCCTTCAAAGGAGTATGCATTCAGTGCAGGGTTCCAAGTTACCTTGACATAAAATATAATTATTCTGCTTTACCTGCTTAAATTCGCTTTTGGATTCTGGGTCTTTATCTTTAGTAAAGGGCCCGAATTGCCCCCCTTTAAGAAAAGTACCCAACCCTTCCTGTGGCACCTTGCTGAGTGATTAAAGTGACGTTGAATAATTGTTCCCACGATAAACACGTAAAATTGATATAAAAATCCGACTTGATTGACCCCCCGCCTCCCTTTACTCCTTTGACAACGTTTACCAAATTCATTTTTAGATTGTAGGTCTTTAGTTTTGATTAGAAGCCTAAATGATCCCTTGAAGCACCTGACATGCTCTTCCACGGACATAAAGAGACAAAATATAGGGTTTGTTTAATGTAGACCTGCAAAATACTTTAACATTAAATTTCAAATTTCAATGTTTTATTCTGAGTTTTATTTTTCTATCGTCAGTGTTTGTCTTTGATAATGCACAAATACGTTTCTCCGTTCAGCCTCTTTAAAACATAGCCTAGATTTAGCACAGGGTTATAAGCTACTATGACACCATATTTGAGTTTTCTAAGTTACGTGGGAAAATTCATGGGCCAAAAGAACACCGTTATGGCCCTTATTAGCCTCCCCAGTAGGCATAATACAAAACACTCACAAACACTCACGAACATCGAATTTTATATATAAAAAGATAAAGACCTTACCATAAATGTTAAACATCTAATTTTCATCAAACCTTACGTCTGTGGTAGAATTTGTATTTTTATTACACATATTAGTCAAATATTGTGGATATATTTATTTAGTCTCTCTATTTAAAAGCAGTAATAGATGTTTGCTTTTGGATTGTACCAGGATTAAATGTCTGGGATTCAAAAAATAGGAAAAAACCCCTAAAAAGAGCATATCAGTCTAATTCACAGCTACAAATAAAGACATACGGTATCATTATTTGTTGTATATGTTACTACGATAGAAAGAACGGTTTAACTGGGTACCAAAATATTATGTTACTCAAATAAGCTTACTCTAGAATAGACGTTGAAATGAATACAAATGAAGAGCTTAAGTAATATTATATCACAGCACTTAATGTTGAAAACTACTTCTTTTTGTCAAGACATTTATTTTTTAAAACAACAAATATAGGCACTATAAGAGGCAGTAAAACACGGGCAAGGGACCTCTACTTTTGTGAAAACAATAAGTCAGGTTCCTGTCAAACACAAGAAGTATAACAAAAAAGGGTTCTAGGGTAACCAAAAGGGAGTGTCTTTAAATAGAGGAACTTCAGGGCGCGAGTGATATGCCTTACTGTCCACGGCATATTACGCTTTTTATTCCCATCTTTATCTGTTCTGTACCCTCTGCTTCTTCCATATATGTTATTCAGAAAAAGGGAAGAAATGGCCCTCACTGTTTACCAGAAATATCAGAAACGAAAGATCCAAACCCAGTATAACAGAAAAAGTGTAATTATAAATTATTCATTTGCTTCTTACCAACATCCTGCTATATTTCAAAATAAATTACAATTCAAACAATGCTCATTGTAATTTTCAAATAAAAGTTATCTTCTTCCCATAATTTATGCAGGGAAAAGAGGCATCATTTTTATATTTCAAATGTATACTGCATGGTATTACTATTTAAAGATACCTATAGTATACCATTAGCTTATCGGGGTCCCCATTTTCGATAAAACTCTCTTTAATATAAAACCGTTTTTGTAAAGCGGGGGAAAATCAGACTCCATAGATTTTAGAAATTGTTTTAGTATTTAAAGCTAAATTTGTTACAGCTGGATCAACAAAAGATGCTTTATCTTTTATGACTTGACGTGAGTTACGTTGTTGGTTGAAATATTCAAAAATAGTAAATCAAGTACCCCCTCTTTTTCAAAAAGTGCTCTATACGTTTCAGTAATTAATATTCATTGTCAGATAAAATCATATCGCAGCTATCAAGCTCTTTTATCAGTAGATGTCTGCAGGTCAAAATTAGTAATGGATACAGAATTATTTTCTTTAATTTTATATCCATAAGCTTGTTTTCAACAATCAAGGTTTCACATTACTATCACCTCCAAAATCTCTTATGTGAAATTTCAAATAGTATCTAAAGTTATTGTAGTTCTACTTGCAAAATGCAAAACGTATTGCTTGCACACCTTAGGCTGTGAGAATTGAACTGAAAAGCACTATGCCTGGTAGATACATTACAAGCCATGTCAAATGTTGAATCTGTCGTTAAAAGGAAGGATCAGCTAAGACAGGTTATCCCTAGACTTGATCATGATGCCATAGGGATAGCTTTTCTTTTAACCTGTGAAGGAGTTTTGAGAGAGAGATAGAACAGAAAATTTAAAACGTACCTATAATATTTGTAACAGAAAATATTTGGAAACTTTTTTGTAGTATACTCTTTTTGTTATACTTTCAGCCTTTGATATTAAAATTAAAATATTTATTAAAACACACTTCCTTTTTTATTTACTTTCATCCCTGAAAAACCTAGACTCCATTATATCACATTATCTTAGTGGCCGCTTTAGAGATCATTGTAACGAGTTCAACTGTATACTAAAAGAACATATGATGTAATAGGCTTAAAGCTTTAAGTATGACAGAACATACAAGTACCGTTGAAGGGAACTGGACTGCTCATTTAAAAAACGGCTGGTGTTATTTAAAAGTCAATCGTGTGGAATTCAGCTAGAAGTAGTGGGTAAAGAGGTATTAACGAAGAAGAACAGAGTCCAAAAACTTCTGTGTTTGCATTGTTATAACAAATATTTGGGAGGCAACTGTGCCCTATAAGGAGTAAAATAATGATCTCTAATGACTGATTTTTTTCAGGTATATTTATATTTACAAACTGTGCATCGTGTAAGCAACGTCTTTAAATCGCTGTACATTACAGGCCTCTAGAAAAAGCTATGGAAATGCCATGCTATAAAGCACAGATAGGTAATATTAGTGACAGATGATACTTAACACTTCGATAGTTGAGTTTCATCCATAAAAGTGGAAACAAACAAGACAGAATGGGAAGCAATGAAATTTGGTTCTGTTCAAATTTGTATTCCTTTGTACTGAGTATCATTATGCACAGTAAAGATGGCGTCTGTATATGCAATGCCTACATCAACGTATCCAGCTGATTAGACAAGATATTCTGAACCAATGATTTTAATATACAAGAAACAGAAATACTGCAAGAATGTTTGTCTATCAGGCTAGCTAAGCAGACTACTTTTTGTATTATTTCTAGGGTAAAAATGGATTGTTCGGCGGAATGTCAGAACACTGCCACTATTGTGACGCCACTGCAAGAGTCAGTTATCTGTACAAGAATCGCTCTAGTTACAGTCACTTTATTTTTAAAATCTGGTAAGTCTGGCTCTACTCTGTTTTTTTAAAAATATTTTTTGGTTAATTAGTACTTTATTGTTTTATTAATTTGGTTAATTTTTACTTTTGCCTAAGAATCGTTTTCTTTGTTTGTAGCATCCATTCTTCTACCAATATCAGAATGTTAGCATTTTCCTTTTTTCAGATTAGGACATTATCGACTCTAAAATTAATTGAAACCTATATCTGATTTTCGTTTTCTATTCTTTATTTGTAAAATTAACCCTGTTTTTACAGATGTTATGAAATAGATATTGGAATATTTACATGTAGTATAAGTACTTTCTTACAGAATAACTTTTATTTTAGGGTGTTGTTTGTTCTGGTCTTCATTTGATGAGAACAACTTTGTTCTCGGCACTTCAAATGTCAGTCTTCTTTGATTGTTTTATTTCAAAATTATTAATTAAACCAGGGAAAAAACTACTTTCTTATTTACTTTCCATAAATACTAGCAGCCATTAGAAAATCATGATAATCAGGCAACACAAACCCTTTTTCCATTTTTCTCGATCATTTTTTTACTGAACTATACATAAGCCATTCCTCTCCAACCCCTCCTTCTTCCACCACATGCCTAACAAACTTCCATTGCCCCCATAAAATTGAGTCCATTAACTCGCTTTCTACCTTTGTTCTTCCCAGTGCTTCTTCAGTCATTATCTACCCATTTGATATAGTTAACGACAGAAACCAATACAACAAATAATGAAAAAAAAGAAATAGATTATTACATAAAAAATCGAGGCGCTTTACAAAATAGGGGAGGATAAAGCTAGAAATGAAAACATCAAAAATGAAAATGTGTTTGGTACTAGTTTATGGGGACAAAAATCGAAATAGCAAAGGAGACTTAAAAAGAACAAAATCCAAAAGTCTGGCAATTCTTCCAAACAGCATTTGATAAGTGATTTTATGTAGAACTTTTTTTTTCTGGTNGCAGTTTTTTCCTGAACTATACATAAGCCACTCCTCTCCAACCCCCCCTTCTTCCACCACATGCCTAACAAACTTCCATTGCCCCCATAAAATTGAGTCCATTAACTCGCTTTCTACCTTTGTTCTTCCCAGTGCTTCTTCAGTCATTATCTACCCATTTGATATAGTTAACGACAGAAACCAATACAACAAATAATGAAAAAAATGAAATAGATTATTACATAAAAAATCGAGGGGCTTTACAAAATAGGGGAGGATAAAGCTAGAAATGAAAACATCAAAAATGAAAATGTGTTTGGTACTAGTTTATGGGGACAAAAATCGAAATAGCAAAGGAGACTTAAAAAGAACAAAATCCAAAAGTCTGGCAATTCTTCCAAACAGCATTTGATAAGTGATTTTATGTAGAACTTTTTTTTTCTGGTATGGTCAAGCTACTTTGTACTTTATAGCAATCTTCTCTGGGCAGAACGTTATCACTTGATGGGCCACCTCACAGCAAATTAAACAGAGAGATACTTTGCAAAAAGTGAACTTAATTATTTATATATTTGTCAAAAAAAGATCTTGCTCAGTACAAGACTTGCCCCTTTATATTATTTTCAATGCAGGTTCTTTCATGGAAAACACCGGTAAGGTCACGTGCCCAGTTAACCTACTGCTAAGGATTATTCGTTTGCTCACGTTTCTATGATTTTTTGTGAAGGAGGCCTTAGTTAGATTAAATAAACGTAAAAACTTTATTTACGCAACCATCTGACGGCTCTTGTCAAGTTTTAAGCATTAAAGTCCTGGACAATTAGCTCAAAAATTTGTTACGAAAAAACAAAATAACAGAGGAAATCCTACGTGCACTTCATCTAGTGTTGTAACAAAGTGCAAATGAAGGTCATCTTAAGGTAAATGAAAACTCTGCTAAACTGTTGAAACTCCATTTCTGTGACTGCAGTGTTGTAACTGTAAATGCCTTTAAAAACCCTAAGGATTTCTAGTAGCATCTTTGCCTGCAATGTTTGTAAAAAAAACACCCTTGAAATACTGCATTAGTGTTAGTCATGATAAAGCCGGACTATCAATCACTGGAAATCCAAAAAATGTTTATTTCACCTCTGATACATTCAAAACTATTTTCTTGTTTACATTTATTTTATTAAAAAACATAATTGATTTTTAAAGCAAGTCAATATTTTCTACTCTGTGTCTTGCTTTGCGTAACTAAAGAAACTACGTGGAAGATGGCTTGACCACCTTCAGTATAAGTTAATGATTCAGTGCAGACAACAAGTTTTAAATGCCTGTGATATCTGAAAAATACTAATGCGTAACACATATATGCATAAACACATACATTTAACATCCGTTCTTGAACGGTCATAATAGAAACACCCAGACAGACTCAGAGTGGTATTATTCAAAATACTAATGAGTAACACATATATGCATAAACACATACATTTAACATCCGTTCTTGAACGGTCATAATAGAAACACCCAGACAGACTCAGAGTGGTATTATTCAAAATACTAATGAGTAACACATATATNTAAGTTAATGATTCAGTGCAGACAACAAGTTTTAAATGACTGTGATATCTGATAAATACTAATGCGTAACACATATATGCATAAACACATACATTTAACATCCGTTCTTGAACGGTCATAATAGAAACACCCAGACAGACTCAGAGTGGTATTATTCAAAATACTAATGAGTAACACATATATGCATAAACACATACATTTAACATCCGTTCTTGAACGGTCATAATAGAAACACCCAGACAGACTCAGAGTGGTATTATTCAAAATACTAATGAGTAACACATATATGCATACAAACATGCATTTAACATCCGTTCTAGAACGGCCATAATAAAAGCACCCAGACAGACTTAGTGTGGTATTATTCAAAATACTAATGAGTAACACATATACGCATACACACATACATTTAGCCTCCATTCTTGAACGGCCATAATAAAAGCACCCAGACAGACTCAGTGTAGTATTATTCAAAATACTAATGAGTAACACATATACGTATACACACATACATTTAACATCCATTCTTGAACGGCCATAATAGAAACACCCAGACAGACTCAGTGTGGTATTATTTAAAATACTAATGAGTAACACATATACGCATACACACATACATTTAACATCCGTTCTTGAGCAGCCATAATAGAAGCACCCAGACAGACTCAGTGTAGTATTATTCAAAATACTAATGAGTAACACATATACGCATACACACATACATTTAACATCCGTTCTTGAGCAGCCATAATAGACGCACCCAGACAGACTCAGTGTGGTATTATTCAATATACAGCGGAGATGGTACGTCCCGACCATCATTACCATTTTTCTTTTATTTTTGAATTAACATGATTTTACTTTGCATAATAAAATTTATATTTTTACCATTCACGATGTATTGAAGCTATAAATCACTGTGCTAGCGTAATCTATATAATTTATAGTAAACTAAATTTGAATATCTAAACTTTTTAATCCTGAAAAATATAAAGAATATTCATGCTACCAAATATAGATAGTTGGCAATAATAATTTTCTTACTCTTTCCATAAGCATTTCCTCGTTTTGTTGCATTGGTACTGTTATTTTGTGTATTGAAGCTTGGCCAATCTAAGAAAGAACAAAGAGAGCGTAAGAGAACGTAGAGAAAAATTTGGTATATTTTAAGAGAAAAAAGAATGATAAATTTATGTTTAATTTCTACCTTACAATTAATTGTTAAAATAAGACCTGCATACCAAACCTTCAGTAAAGAATTCAAAATAAGTATCATTTACTTCAAAGATGAGCAAGACCACACTAAATACCCTTTCTTCATATATTATCATTGCTCTCGTAATTTTTACAGCGATTACTATTGGTGAGATAAATGACAATTTATGACATTTGACTGTAATTTAATTCTTTGTCTATCAGCAACGATTAATGATTACAATTGTAGCTTTTCAGTATAGTATGCCGGTACCTTATCACATCATTACGCAAATTCAAATGGTGTTTGGTTTCGATTATCAATATTCTCCATCAATTACGTTGGAGCTTCGGGAATTTAAGTTTTCAAACAATTCATGTTAAAACTTAATTACTTTGGCCAGCTTAGTACTTAGTTTATACAATCGTTTATTTCTCGTCGGTTGACACAAAACGAGTATTTGGAGATTTTCAAAAGCAAAATAGTACAAAGAGTCTGCTTTCCTTCAAATTCAATTGTGCAAATAAAACAGAATCATTATTCGTATACTCATCCTTTTTCAAAACTTGGTGGTGTTTCAACTAGTATGTTAAATGGCTAAGAAGCCCTTACACAAAATGTATATAACATAGCGAAATTTTGACAGTTCTGAGGAAAGTACCTCAAGTTTCATAGGAACCCCTTTTTAAATGCCTGATAAATATTTAACAATTATTGCCAAAGTGTTATTACCGATAACTTTAAGCTAAGAAATCATTGGAGTATCCCTCTAATATCGAGAGTTAGTTCGTTCTTAAAACCATTCACGCACGAACAATGTCATCCAAATGAAATATTAGACGTGATGGATGTTAGACCTTGACCAAATGACACAAATTTGTTAAAGATCCTTTTACAACATACCTGTACTTCCATCAATATTCTTCACAGTCCCCAATGCAAATAAAATGCATATCACATGCAATAAAACAACCATATCCCACTACTTTTTCTTAGGCTGCACAGAAATCTTTATCTGTTCCTAAAAGGATAATGAAATCATGGATATTGTTAAGAACAAGAGTAGTTCTCCGCTGACACATGTACAAATAAAACCAAAGTGATATTCAATGTCAAAGAAATTTACTAAGTGACGGTTTTAGAAAAACCACAATCAAGACCTACCGGACCCTTGTGGTAGAAACAGACGTCCTATCACATAACAACCACCAATCGAATCTTTTCAGTTTCTTCCAGTTCTATTGTCAATTGTTATAAGGAATTCCCCTTCTTACTTAATTAAAATCCAGGGATTTAAAATTTCTAACAGACAAACTGAAATCTTTCCATATAAGTAGGCAAGAGACTAGATGCCAAAAAAAGTTTATTTAGCATCAGTTCTGGGAGGAATATTACTCTACACGGAAAAAAGAGGGAAAATAAAAACTTTGTCTATATCTTATAACTAAAAAAAGAATTATAATTTAAGCTAGATTCCAAAGCAGTGGAGCCTTTTGTTAAAGGGTTGAAATTATGATTCATTTACCCAATAAACTGCAGTGGTAACACCACACCTTCAACACTTTTGCAACAACCGAATATTTATATCTGAGACTGGATGTGAGTAGTTAATACAATAGATATTTTTAATTATTATGTTGAAAACAGCAATAAAATATTTTTAAAAGAAAATAATCCTATTTTTGCTCAAATTATTCTGGTGTTGTCTTGGATTTTATAAAATTACAAAAATAACTAAAAAAGTTCAATTCACTACAGATTGAAGCCAGCAAAATTAAGTCTGACACTAGTAAAAGAATACGTTTGCCATATGGAAAAATGTACGAAAATAATATCACTTCATATTCTACAGTGTTTTATGTGTGGAAATTAATTTAGTGAGGTTATATAAAGCTTTTGCAAGTAATAGTGTCAAACTGTACAGGTATAGGTCAGAACTCTTATTTCAATAAAAATCTTGCAAAGAAAAAATATTAGTGTATTTCTAATTTAAAAGTGATTGACTGGGTGGCAATTCATTGATCATAGTAGTTCAGAAAGTAGAAGTTATGGGAATTGATGGGAAAAACCGTTGCACAATGAGCATTTTGACTGGAAATCAAAGGCCTCTACATAAATGCCTGGTTTATAGCAAAAATTAATTATTGAAAAACAACCTTTATTATTATATTGTGTTTTGTTCACTAATAGTTCCAAAAACTGCTGCATGGTGTGTTTGTGTGTTTGTGTGTAAGGCCATGCTTGTCAGGACCAGGGAACTCTAAATTCGCTTTGCAGACAGCAGTCACAAGTTTCACCTCCTTTCACACAATGATAATTATAATGGATAAGTCATTTCTTACACATTTTCCACACAAAACGTACTCAATCTGTGACAGCTGAACTCCACATGGAATACATGTGATCTTAGCTACTTTACTGCATGTGTTCTGGTTAGCATGCTTATATATAAGTCAAAAATAAAAAGGTGAGTGACCGTCACTCTACCATAGTAGTCATATACCAAATACATGATTATAGGTATGTTTGTGCCATGTCCTTTCATGATTCACTGGAACTACGTTTATCCCAAAGTTGACTTTCGAACTACAATTATTTCGAAAGTCAACTTTGGGATAGGAGGCTTCAAAAATTTAGCTTACTTTGGAAGTTGATGGACCTATAAGTAACTAGACGTGACTCTAAAGCTTAAAGAGAATGAGAATAGTTGTTCATAGATTGTGACCAACAATGACATTAACGTTTTGAATTTAACAATATATTTCGAATTTTACATGCATCTCTAGTTCTGGACAAAAATTAATAAGCCACAGTAAAACACAGTTAATAAATGTTGTCATAACACACATTACGTGTTAACTCTAAACACATATGCAAATATACGTCGGCTCAAAAGTTAACATTCAAATATTACTACTGGTAAACAAATTTCAATTACCAAACCACGACTTCTAGGATCATTCGTTATGCTTAGTGTAAGCATAACGCATCAGTGTGTCAAGAGTCATTAAATAATGCATTGATCTCGATGATGTACATAGAATTGTGGTGTCATTCACATGGAGTTTACTGTCATAACTAATGACATTTTTACACCCGAAGTGATCACTTCGATGGCTTGTTGAATTTTTCAGTCTTAGAAACATTATCAATTTGGCGTTCACTTTCATCAGGAAAAGGCCAAAATAAATTGGGCCAGCTTCAACGTTTGAGATATCACAGAATATTATCTGTGAACAATAAAGCCTTTTAATTTCTAAAAGGTCTCTCTTTAGCTGCACTGTAGCTCCAAGCAACATCTGTTATGGGGAGGTAGTGCAGTCACTCTCCCACAATTATTAAATCAGGTAAGAAGTTACCTTAGAACATCTGGTTCAGAAAAGGTTTCTTTTGTCAAACACTCACAATCGTAAATTTAAACATACTTTGAAAAAATAAGTTAAACAGCAGTCTGGCCTCAAGCACGGATCCTTTGCATTTACAACACATCAAATGTTGTCACATCTGGAACTGGTATGATAATACTGGGCTGTATTTTAAAGAAAAAATCTTCCTACGCACCATAGATGAAATTCGATAGGAGATAGGTCAGAACCAAGTCACACTTTGTGAAAAACCTCAAAACCAACACCAGGGTTCCTTGTGACACGTACATTCATATTACCGATATTATTTTTTACAAAACCGTCTATTTGGCAACAGTGGTATACATTGCCATTCATCCTCTGGTTTCACTCAAGTTTGAGGTTACAATAGTATTATAAGATGGAGGCCTATAATAAAGTAAGTGTCCGGAATTTATTAAATACTTTGTGATCTTAGGGTAAATAAATACTACAATATCTTGAGAGAGGTTTATAGAAAGCAACACAACCTCATCGTAATTTTTCGTAGGAGTCTGACTCACCTGTCTACGAACAGACCCTCCCATCTAACGTTACAACACAAAATTTGACCTTAAAATAGCAACGTCCATTTTAAGGTTTCTAATTACTTTGGGATCGAGCACCTTATTAGAGATAAAATGTTGGTTACAACGAATTGTGAACTATGATTAACGGAACAAAACCATATGGTATTTATAGCATAAAAATATTTGATAACAAAAACAGCACTGGGCTGCAGCAATGGAGTCGCTATGGGGACTGAGCCCTGCAACTTTCTGTTCGTCTTATTATCCATTTCAATCATTCCCTGACTATTTCTCACGATGAAACAATTTGTTGCATTTCGCTTCTCTTTTGGTTTAATTTTCTTTTCCAAGTTTTAAGATAGTTTAGGATTACAAAATGACTTCTCTGGACCTTAAAAAATTGCCCTCGGCCGCTCTAGTGAATAGGCCTGTAAGTCCCCAGCCTAATTTAAACATTGCTATTACGTCCCTGCAATAATACAAAGAAAAGGTTTGGCTTGTTCTATGAAGTTATGGAAACTTAAGTTCTTTTTAAAAAATGCTGAAAACATCGCTGTAAAGGAATCTACTCTAACAAGTAGAGGTCAACTACTTCTAATTCATAAACATAATGAGGAAGGTTGGTGCTAGCAGTCAATGTAGAGGAAGCTGACTCTTTATTTGAAGAGGAATGTTTTGGTTTATGATGCTGAAGCACCTAAAATGTTACCGACTGACAACTTGTCATCTCTGATTGGACATATTATGGCTAAGTGTAGAAAGAAGCACGAAAGAGCGGGGCGTTGACTATCTAATAAAGACATATTATAGTCTTTCAAAAATAAAAAATAGTTTGGTCACACGGGTAATTAAAGAGATATAAACACTAAAAAAATTTTTTCCCACTTTACTGGTGACCAGCAAAAAAAACCAAATAGGGGTTTGGGAAGTATATTTAAAAATTGAATGATCAGGGACATTTTATCACGATAGAAAGAGAAAGTAACATAGTTAAGTTAGATACCCTGAAAAGGACAATTAACGGTTAAAATATCAAAACCACTTCAGAATTTACCGTTTGTTGTCCATTCTAGCGGAAAGGCACAACCATCCATGTTTATTAACCATTGTGTTTAAAAACAGCATTTTGTAAATCTGGATAGCATTAAACTTGCATTAAAAAATTATCTCACAATGAAGGAAGAAGCTGCTTTACATAGACATTTGCTTTTTTTTGCTTTCAAATAAGGTACAGACCAGCTTAGGTAGACATTTGCTTATTTTAGATGTTAAACAGTATTGCTTGGAAGGAAAATATAGCTTGAATTCAATCCTTCGGATTACAAATAAGAAATAGAAAAGTAGATTTGGGATTAAGATCAGGTTTTTTGACAGCAGACTCAGGAAATCAGTGGAATAAATACACTTAAACAAGTTAAAAAGATGTTAAACATAAGTAATGCTAAATTTCTCATTAATCTTTCATGAGGCTTTAAGTGTCCAGCTTCTTTTATCGGCTGCTTTCCAGCCTAATAGCCAGAAAAGCAAATATATTAGCATTAACTATAAGTTTCGGTTTTCTCAAGCAAAGTATGCGCTTTCCTCATAACAACAGATTTGAAATATAATCATTAAGAATATCTTTAAAACACAGCTAGTACTTGTCATACAGCAGTTCATTAATTTTTAGGCTTTCGAGCATGCCGACGAAAAATCTTTCAACGACTAGTATAACATGTCCCTTAATACCACTGGCCAAAGCTCTCTTATTTAGGTGAGAACTTAGTGTGAAAAAGCACAAACAAGTTACTTGAAGCGTTTTGCAAAGGTAGTGTGTAGAATGTTTAGTTTGCTGTTCAATTTTCTGTAAAGTGTGAACAATAACACTGGAGAAAAAAGCTTTTTAAATGAGTTTTTTGTGCATTTTCCTACTAATTTTGATGCCCTATGTTCCAATATTACCTTAGTTTTTGCGCTATATGTCCTGTTTTGCTGTACAGAATACCCACAGACATTGGAATTTGTACTTTATTGGGCAGCTAAGTTAAGGTCATATTCTACAAATCACAGAACATTTATGCGGATAGATGCAGTTCAAATATGGATTGAAATGTGATTGTTGATTATTTAATTATTAAATGGAAAACATGGAAGCACATTGTTAAAGAAACAACAAAGATAAGACAAACAAATTTAGTATGTATTGGAATGAATCTAGCTAACCAGACCGTAACTAATGTACATAAGCATGAAGAAAGATGCTATAACTTGCTTTACTGTCTTTGCTAAGGTATTGTTGATTCAGGCAGGAACCATCACTTGTAACTTTTCTGCGAATACCTGCGCTATGAACAGTCCCTCTTGATAGACCAGCAGCAGTCAGCCATTATGTGCGAGTCTTATCTTCCTTGGTGCCGCTTCTCAATGTCCCTGAAGTCCTGATGGGATCTCTCTCCCTCCTCATCGCTCACATCGTCCAACTTTGCAGGAAAGCACTCTAAGTGACTGAACAGAAAATGATTATTGATGCTCATGTTACATCCAACCTTCTCAAAATTTAGCACTATCTGAAAAATTTCTTGTAGTTAGTGACTTTAGTATTGCAAAGGAAGAACTGAACTACAGCCTTGAGTGAGGTCCAAGCATCTCTCTCTTTAGCAGCCAACGACTGCTGAAACGTGTCATCCCTCATTATTTGTCGAATCTGTGGTCCTTCAAAAACACTAGCTCGAGTCCTCTAAGGCTTTCAGAAACTGCTTTATTAATCGCAGTATGATGTGTAGAGGCGGAAAGATGAGCTAGTCTCGAGAAACAATCGGGGGATTCTCAATATTAGGGTCGCTTGGGTTCCAGCTCTTTCTTGCAGACCAGTTCTTCCTTTACCAATGGTTCGCAAGGGCTGTGCTGCCCTGCATACAAAGGAAGCTGGGGTGTTTTGTATAACCTCTTTGCTGGCCAAGAAGAAAATTTACCATCTGAAGATCAACTCATATAATCTACTGACGATGGTAATAGCTTAGCAGCTCTACCACAGTCTTGATACTGCCATAGGTCTTTCTTAGTTTAATTTAATGTCCAAGAGGAACAGCTCCCTATCGCCTTCGATTGTGAAGAAGAACACATTTCAAACTTTGCTTGGAGCTGTCAATGAATAGTCACCACTCACTTGGATCATATTCGTCAAGACCTAGGGCTTCAAGAAGACCTTGGACATTGTTGCAGAAAACAAATCCTCTTTCAGCGCTGAAAAGCTACAGGAACTCGCTCTCTCTTGTGCGAAACTGTGGTATTCTAATATCATTCTCTGGCACTTTTTTCTCTTCGAGTCTTGAGGCTAGCAGCTAGGGTCCCTTCTTGGAAAGATTTAGATTCCTTACTAGATCATTAACACCTTCTTGGCTGAAGCGAACAGGATTGGCAAAGTGAAATTCAAGTGCAAAGGCTTCAGCCTTGCAACTACTTTTGCAATGTGATTTCTGTACTTTCTCAAGCTCCCTAAAGATTGAAATAGGGACTTCGTCCAAATAAGGCGTTGAACTGATAGCAGTTTTGAGGGAAGGATACTAAATTTTTATTGGTTACTTTTTTTACTGTATCCAGTTGATTTTACTAGAAAAAATAGCAATCCGTTGTTTGTTCTGGGGTTCTCTTTAAACCACCCGAATACCAAACGGCATGTGCATTTTTGTTTTCCTGGTCCATTACCTTTGGCTTTCATTGCACGATCTACAGACTTCGTGTTGAGCCCATGATTTATCTTGGTGTGCTAGCTTAATTCCAAAATTTGCCAGGTAGGCTTGGCACATAAAAGTGTTGATGTTAAGTCTGATCTCTCAATGTGTAACACCCACAGATGTAACAGAAACAATCTGGATCATTCTCACACTTTTCTCTGAAAGTAGCTATAGATTCTGAAAAAGAGTAAAAGTGAATTATTATTTTTCCTGTTTCCAAAGTCTACTTAGTGCACTCATGCAGGTACACACATTTTTTCGGAATACAAAGCCGACAAACTGAATTCATATCAATGATAGTGCCCAGACGAGGGCTAATTACTTATTAATTATTAATTAATTATATTATGCTAACATCTGGTTACCTTTCCGCACTGTAAGGAATAGTTCTTGCACCACGGCTAACGATGTGTAAGTGTCCTTTTATGACAGCAACTTAAAGTAATGGAACCTCTAAGAATTATTAGGATTTATATGGCTGTTGAGCCACTATACCTCTTGTCCTAGATAACGTTGCTTGTGTGGAAATCCCAAAAATAACAAGGAATTGTTTACACAGGTGTGCCGCCAATGGTTTCGCAGGTGTACGGTCCGTTCCATATTGACAAAAGTTTCCCTGTATCGGTGTGTTGGTAAAAGCTCCGGGGTTGCTTTGTTCATGCAGGAGAGTTCTGTCAGTGTCCTGAATCAATAAATAACTAAATTAGTAGTTCAATTGTTTGTGTCTGAACCAAGGTATTGCAAAAGGATGTACTGAGGAAGTGTTTATCTAACTTGTGTACCAAATGCTCGACTTATATTTTGTCAAAAAATTCAAAAATTCGAGTGGTACTACGCGGAGAAAAATCTGGACGCACAGGAGAAAATCTGAAAGTATTTTTGGATTTAACACGTCAAAGTTATTAGGATTCGGCTGTAAAACCCAATTAAAATTTTGACCACTTAAAAATTGTTCCTCAATGATAATTGTTCCATGCCGTAAAAAAATAGTCATTGATCTTTTCACAAAGTAAAACCACCAAGAATCACGGAGACAGAGGAACAAGAAAAGACAGTGGACGACAAATAAGAGATTCTCGCGATTCAACTTGGTAATTTGTACATTTTTCATAACCTTTCTTTACAAGAAATTTTATATTTTTCTGACATTTAGTTATTTTGTCTTCTCTTATATCTTTTTTTATCATAAAGTACAAAACTCAGATTCAAAAATTTGAAAATACCCAGAGGACGTCAACGTAATTGTGTAATAAGTTTTAGAGTTCAACACTAAAAGTATAATTTACACTAAAACTAAACCAGCATCAAGCAGTGCAAACAGAAAGGTTGAATTGAGCAAAGAATGATGACAAAATCTAACAAAACAGCATAAAATAGAATGCAAAACAAAGTATTGTTATGGCGGTAAGCTGTTAATTAAGTCTCGCCTTGCGTTACCAAGTTCTATGAACAGTGAAAGCTGTGTTCGTCTCTGAGCCGCAGTTCCGTGTCATAATGAGGAAGCAGAATTTCTTGACGTCATACTGAGCAAGAAAGAATAGCCAGCTAATTTTAGAAGGTTAAGCGAACAATTATTCTTTTTAGAATATTCATTGTAATTGGCATTTACATTTAAAAAAGCTCACAAGATCTTGTGAACTTATTTATACTTTGTGATCTAAGAAGTATTTCCTAGACTTGGCTTGTAGTTTTTAAGTCAAATTTTCCAAGTAGAAAATATTGGAAAGAATTCTTGTATTGGTGTCACAGATGTTAAGATACCTTCATAATATAACAGTAACCACCGAAAAAAAACACAAAAAGGGTAGGAAAGATACATAAAGTCAGCGAAGAAGCAACGGAAAAATAATATCAATAAGGATTGTTAATATTACATAAGCGAGGAAAAAGAACCCACAGAGAAAACAATTAAAGAAAAACACATTTCTACTTGTATCAAAAACCAAAAGAGATGTGTTAAAGATTGATAATAAGGGGTCAGCAATGAAGTTCCAATAAAAAAGGTCGATTTCGCATTAGTGTGAATTTATAGCATACAACTTCACCAGTCCTGCCAAAACACTAAATAAACTGCAAAAAATTAAAGAGTAATCGAGAAAAGACTCACATAATACCGATTTTCCCCTTTAAGTTATTGAATCTCCGTTTTCGAGAAACCAAAGCAAATATTTGCATGACCTTATAATTTTTCTGCTTTCTTAAAGAATTTCGATACACATCTTATCCCCCCTCCCCAATTCAAAAAAACAGAAGTGCCGTTGGGCGCTCACTACCTCCGTTGATTTTTGCTTCTATCGTATGCAGCCACATTTATACTTATGAGTTAAATGAAATCCAAAAGAAACAAATATGACATACCTGTTTTCTTCACTCACACTCATTTACATACATGTACACATAATACAAATACAGGCTCTATAAATATTGTAGTAAAAGCTAACTTTTAACAATTTCAATTTTGTAAACAATATCTTGAAAACAGATTTTACACAAAATATGATAAAAGTATAAGAAAAGTTTGATATTTTTGTTAGAGGTGTTTGAATATCAGATGGAAGTTATTATTCCTTACTGCATATATTTTTATGACGAATAATATTTATTTGACCCTTCCTTTGAAATTCCACCAAAACTTTATTCCAAGGTATTTGGATTGGATAAATATCCAAAGGAGTTTGGCTTGCAAGTTGTTTATTCAAAGTTAGTTGAGGTCGGTTGAGCTAGGTCAATGGTATCAAATATATGGTATGCATAATGGATACCATATATATCATATATATCTATATCTATATATATATCATATATATATATATGATATATATATATATATATCATATATATATATATATCATATATATATATCATATATATCATGGAGTGGTGAATGCCAATGCTAATGTAAGTCAAACTGTAAATACGTCCTTTAACAAAAGAAAAAAAGGCAAAGACGCCCCTAGATTCTTAAATGTAGTTATTTTTATGACGAAAAAGTCTATCCGATCCTTTCTTTTAAATTTCATCAGTACTTTACTTTTTTAGCTCCAAATTTTAGTTTCAAAATCCACAAGTAGCTTCGGTAGCTCTTCGTACTACTATGGGATTAGAAAGTTTTCAGGCAGAAAAAGAAGCTTTCCTCGATATAAGTCTGAGCTAAAACCCTCACAAAAACAGTATATGTGAGAGAAAGAAGAAAAACACTGACATACAAGGACCACCAATTAACTGGCTTTTAAAACATTTTCATTGTATTAGGAAAAAATAATACCAAAACATTTTATCGAATCTGTAAACCCTGAAGCCATGTTTACCAATGTAAAAATGTGTACATGAGTTATCAACTCATCATTAGACTATGGTAGCCTGAGAGTTGAACAAGTAAGGTAATCATTTTTAACCGTACAGTTGTGAAATATTATTGATAACAGTTATTAGTAATCATGTACGCCAAATATAAAGATTTCATTTAAAAGAAAAAATATGAATGAGTGAAAAGAGTTTTAAGAATTCAAGTAAGCTAACAATAGAAAAGGGAAACATCTCCTCCCAAAAAACTCGCAAAATATCTTGACAATAGTTTTTTCCCTTCGATTCGTGATTTACCAAGATTGGTTGGTTTGTAGTTTAAAGTTTCTTGGTGCAGTGAAATTTCTTACGTTGAAGACTGGATTAAAAATCACTAAAAAATTAATACTGCCTATGATCTGGCAATGCTGCAAGCGTTAGTAGTGCAAGTACAAATAAAGTTTTACAATAAGGGATACGGTAACACTAAAATACATAAAGAACTTTCAGAAATTCTACTTATCGGTATATTTATACAATCCTTTGTAAAAGTAGCATTGAGAGACAGGTCTTTGGAATTATAGAGAAAAAGAAATGGAAGGTAGACTTTGCACCAAACAATTGAAATTAAACCCTATCAATTTAGTGTCCTTATCAGCTGGTTTTTCGGCGCCACGTTCTCAACCAAATTTTTTTTATTCAGCTTTTCACTTAATTCCGTCATTCTTTCTTGGAGCCCCTATTGTTGCATGGAAAAACCACATCTCTGCCAAACAAGGAATATGTCATTATCACGAGCAAGGACAGTGAAGAAAACGGTCTGAAATATTGGAGTACAAGGTATAAACCTACAAAGAAAACAACGCGATGGCTCACACGGTAAAGTATTTGGCAAGGAAGCCCTGGACGTTGGTTTTAATTTAGTTCGCTAAAACGTAGATTCTCCACTGGCTTTTCTCTGCAGTACTTTGTAGGCGACTGTGCTTAATTGTTAACATCATAACAAATTAATTACGACAACGCTAAACATACGACTAGGACAGGACATCTTTGATAAATTCAACTTGCTGTTTGACTAGGAGGAAAATCGGATAGATCTGGCTTCCATATTGATTATTCAAAGTCAATGGAACAGGTTGGTCAACAGTACCAAGTAAATTATATGCATAACGCTTATCCTAGACTTTTGCCTGTCAATGCCAATGCAAATAAAATTGTAAATAAGATTGTTCAGCAAATAAGAAAAAAGACGTCAATTAATGTTAAGAAATAACTTGATCATCTTGAAAATTCTGAACTTCGTGGACTCAGAGGAAGCTATAGATGCAAGAGCTTTATCATGTTTGGATGCTTAGTGAGTAATTAGCATTCTTTTATAATTACCCGTAATTTCTTATTTACAATTTAGGCCCTGCAGCATGTATTTAGTCCACTTAAAAGAGGCGCTTCTTTATTGCTGTGCTTTGTTTTTGTTGTAAGAATAAAACGGTGTTAAGAAATTGTTTTGGTAAATATGCTGTCAAAACACTCTGCAGTTTAAACATTCAACAGGACTCATATATTTACAACTAAAAATATACATGATATTGAGTTTTCATTCTTTTAATATTCTAATTGCTTTACTTGTATTCTAATACTATTCTCATTAAGTCAACAATTTGCTAGCGGTAATGTGTCCTAAATGTTTTTAAATTTTGCTAATAAAAATTCTATTTACATATCTTAGAATTATGAAGTAAATAGTTTATTTCAGCAAACTTTTAATTTTTGTTCTCTGTAGTACAGACTAAATAGGAAGTGTTGATCATCGTCGAGTATATTCATATATAATTTTAAAGCCCGTGCTTATTAGATAATCTTTTCTTTCCTTGACTACTCTTGATTCCCTAAAATTTACTGCAATGGAAAGGGAAGCAATCTTGGCGGGGGTGGCGGTGGGGGTTAATAACGATGCTGTATTAATGTGAAATCAGCTTTTATGAAACATGATTAGAAATAATCAAATTTCAGTATAAGATGGAATAAAAATTAACTTCAAGTTTGCATGCTAAAATCACCTATCCATATGGCCGGAATCGTAGTGACAAGCATGGTATGAAAGAGGAAAAGAAGAACAAATATATAAAACAATGTACTTACAACATTTTTCTTATCCTTGCATTTTTCTGTGAATATGGACACTTTATCCAGTTTAAAACAAAATGAAATAAATTCTAAGATTCTAGTAACCGATTTCAGCTTAACAGCAACATAATATTAAGACGTCTGTCATGTTCGGAATACGGTCCTTGTAGTAACTGTCAGTGGGTTTCGCCTATTCTATAAGTAATGTCATCACTGATCAGACTTTGAGTGCATTAACTGACCCATTAATTACTATAGATTGTAAAGTGGTCCCAAAGCTTTCGTGAACATTAAAATGGGAAAGTCATACCACCAAGAGCCATCTAGCGATAGCATGTCTAAGCAGATGCTTCTGGAAAATGAAATATAAGGATAAAGAGATTTCCCTCTTCAAGTAAGTACTTTCCGGCTATAAATATTCTTATTGTATGAATGGAAATTTAATTTATTCCATTTGAAGTTAAAGATGAAGCGACTATTTTGGGGCGGGAAAAAAACACCATATCGTCGAAGCGATATCATTTAAATTAGAATGATGTCATCTAAAACTTTGTTCCCCGCCTTTCATTCATTTACCTCATCCATCAATCATAAGTGGGGGGAGGTGGTGAACAAAAAGTATATGTGTAACATTTAAGTATTCCAAAAATTTAAAAAACGAGAAAAATTAGGTAATTTAGGTAAAATTAAGTGATGAATAACAAGCCCAAAATGCCTCTATTTCTAATAATTATAAACAAGTTAAAATGAAAAGCAGAACCTTGGGCCGATCCGGCGATTAAATAGATGTTAATCTTACATTGTATTAACTGTGTGTAAAAGAAACTGTATTCTTGCATTCAATGTAACCTCGCCCTAACAAAGGTGACTAGAGAAGAGTAACATTGTAAATAGAAGATTGAAGTATTCGTCTATGATGTTATTGTTTAAATGATAGGAATTATAATAACAATAGTAATAATAATAACAATAATGATTAGTCCTGGGCATGACTTAAAATGCATCCGGTTGCAGGGTAGGAACGACCTTGGTGTTTTGAACTAAACAAACAGCGACTCGCTGTTCAAGCAAAAGCGATAAGAACAAATGGGTGGTTATCCGAAAGAGAACTAGATGAGATACAGTGAAATGTAAAAGTGATAATATTGAACCTGATGTCAGAGAAACAGATAGTAGTCGTGATTTAGTACAGAGGATAGTACTTGAGACATCAGGCGAACTTAAAGAGCACGAAACAGCAGCTGAAAATGAAAATGGTATTGGCAGTGAACCAGCTGTGCAAGATATTTGTAAAACATTGAGAAGAGAAGGCATAAAAGAGGATGATATAGATCTTGTGAAATTAGTGCTTGAGGAGAGAGAAAAAGGGAATCTACTTCCTGACAATCTAAGGAACTATGACCGTAAGATATTGAACCAACATGTAGCAAAAATCAGTGGGGTAATGAAATATATACCAACGAAAGATGTAAAAGCAGTGAAAAATTATTGCTTGCAGCTTGAAGAGTGGTAAAAATGAAAGTAGGCGCAAGAAGGATGAAACACGAAAACAGAAGGGTACAGAAGCCATTATGGAAAAGAGGGAACCGGTCTTAGCTGTCAGGGGTTAGAAAACAGCTTGGCCGTGTTGAAGATAGGAAACAAAATATGGAGAAAATGGAAACCTTAAGTATGAGTTAAAAAGGAAGTATCTTGTTAAGAAAAAGGAAATAAATGTAGAGATAAAGGAGTGAAAACAAATGAAAGCGGTCCAACACAAAATAAAGAGGATAGAACTGAATAACACAAGGAGAATAAAATGTTTGTAACAAATCAAAAAAGACTGTATAAAGTCAATGATGGCGTCCACAGGAATAGTAATAAAACACCTAGCGCTGGAGATAGTTTGGAATTTTGGAGTGGAATATGGAGTAAAGCACCTAATCACAATGTTGACATAAAGTGGCTTAAAAAGCTAGAAAAATCTCTGAATAATATTGAGATGCAACATGATTTTTTTATAAATTTAGGAAAAGTTCGATTACAGTTCAAGAAAACACAAAGAGTTGCAAATTACCGGGTCCAGGTGGACTGCAGGGCTTCTCAAGAATTTTACTTCATACGAAGATAAGATCGCTAAACATCTCCAACAATGGTTGGTCATGTATAATGTTCCACATTGGATGACAAAAGATAGAACGAGCTTAATCATGAAAGACACGAAAAAAGGTCCTGTAGTAAGCAACTTTAAAACGATAACATGCTTACTCATTATGTAGAAACTGTTGACCCCAATCATTGTGGATGCAATGTATGAGCACCTTGAAAGAAAAGAGCTGCTTTAAGTAAGCGAAGAGTCTTGAATATGTTTAAAATATTAAGCAATATGGTATTTCTACTGGAAACCATAATGAATACTTGGAGAGGTAAATTGACATCGGGAAAAATGCCTTTGAAGACGTCAGAACAATGAGAGGGGTGTTTTGGGGAGACAGTGTATCTCCTCTTCTCTTTGTACTGGCCCTAATTGCATTGAACCTGATTTTGTGAGATTCTTAAGCTGGATATGATTTGAGAGAAAAAGGGAAGATAAATCACTTCTTAATCATTCTGAATTTCTATGGCAAAAACGAAAAGCAAATAAATACACTTGTGAATACAGTAAAGGTTTTTAGCAATGACATCAGAATGGAGTGTGTTAAAAGTAAATATGAGATCTTAATCCTAAAAATAGAAAAGATTGTGAAATGTGATAGGAATGTTTTACCATGAAAGGTCATGAAGGAGAGGGGTACAAATATTTAGGAATTTTAGAGATGGATAATGTAAAGCACGAACAAATGAAGGAGAAGTTCAAGAGAGAATATTTCAGGCGGGTTAGAAAGATACTGAAATCCAAAATAGATGATGGAAATATTCTTCTTCCTTGTCTTTTGGCTATATCCCGTTAAAGGTCGCCAGAACGGATCAGCCATCTCCAGTCTGCTTTGTTTGTTACATCAGCATCCCTCGCACAAACAGCCTCCATATCTCTGTCAATCAAGTCCTTCCACATTTTCTTCTGCCATCTTCGTCTCCTACCAGAGACGTCATAATGCAGTACACATCATGCATGCAATAAATGTTATGGCTGCATCAATCATCAGGTATGGCGCAGAAATAATTAACTGGAGGTTAGATGAGCTTAAAGGTGTCGATAGGAAAACGAGAAAGCTACTAACAATCTAATGGGCATTACACCCACAAACTGAAGTCGATAGACTTTGTACAAAAGAGCAAATAGTGGTAGAGCTTTAATTTGTCATGTGGATTGTGTTGAGATTGAAGTAAATAGTTTGTCCAGCTATGCAGAAGAGAACAAGAACCATTTTTAAAAGCCGTTAAGGAAGAAAACTTGTTAAGCTCTGAAACTCTAAAGGAAACAATCAGGACGAAAAGGATAGAAGCTTATAAAGAAAGGGTGCTGCATTGCCAGTATGAAAAACTGGGGGAAGGAACAAAAATTGCTGAGTCAGGGAAATGGTTGAGGAAAGGTACGCCGAAGAAGGAAACAGAGGGGGTGTTGATGGCTACTCAAGGTCAGGTGGTGATGAAAAATGATATTAAGAGCCACATAGATAGAAGTAATGCTTCATCAGTTTGTAGAATGTGTAGAAAACAAGAAAAAACTTATGCTCCTACAGTGGCTGAATGTAAGAAACTGGCCAAACTCTAATATAAGAATAAGAAATATGATTGGGAAATTAATCCAATGGGAGCGTTGCAAAAAGTATGGTTTTGAATGTACGGAGAAATACTATCACCATTATCCAGCTGGCGTTTTAGATGATGGATAGTGAAAGATCATGTCGGATTTAAGAATTCAAACAGATCGTCAGATCACAGCCGATCTGACATTGTCCTACGCGATAAAGAGACAAATAAATACCAAATCATTGATGTTGGATGCCCGTTTAATTGGAGAGTGACCAAAAGGGAAAAAGAAAAGAGAGGAAAGTAGAAAGATCTTCAACGAAAAGTGGTAAAGTTATGGTCAGGAAAGTAGTGGTAATACCACTACTTACACTATAATACCACTACTACTGATCATCATCTTCGGAGCCCTGGGTACATTGAGCAAAAACGTCCAAAGGTATGGCTGAACAACTTGAGATGAGACTAATGACATCTTTATTACAAAAGACGTGTGTGCTTGGGACAGCAAAGATAATTAGAAGGACTATGTACATCTAAGATTGTGGGTTCAATCTGTTGCCCAGACAAAAGCTGGAAAAAACCCAAATTGCGTGAAGAAAGGAAACTAATAATAATGATGTTTAAGAGGACTATACTCAGGAGTTGCTAACTCTAACTAAGAAACTGATACTGATAATTACAAGATTAAAAGTAGGGTTGGATGGAAATAGCTCGCAAAAACTGAGCCAATAGAAGCCAGATGTTCTATCTAAACATAACAATAGTGAGTTGTAGCGGAAATGTATAAGCGAAATTAAATTTCAATACTCTCGTTTTTCCTTTTGAAAGTTATTTTTGCAAAAAATTTCTTTTGTTTATTTTATGTCAGACAGATGGCAATAACATCAGTTTTAGTGCTTCCAAAATTACACCTCTTTACAAACACCTTGCAAATTATTTATTATTCATTGCCAAAATGTTTTACGTCTCATTTTTTTAAAAGAATGATTACCAGAATAAATCACTTAGCCAAATGACATCAATTAGTTAATATCGTATCGAAATTGTCTGTATTTGACATCATCGATCAAGGAAGGAATTTAATAAAATATTGCAAAAATTGACAGCTGTGCAATTCAGGGTGATGGAAAACATTCAATTTTAATGGGACAGATTTCTACAAACAATTATTGCTTCACTCAAGAAATACTTTTCCAGGCGTTCAAATGTTGCTTTGTTTATTATAGAATCTGAATTAAATTTTTAGGCAAAACTAACTATTTCAGATTTAATTCTTTGTATCAGAGAATCCATCAACTTAGTAGACAATTAGGTTTCTTTACATTCCATTATGCCTAACAGCTAACTTATCTGTCTAGGGCTAAATGTCGGGAAAAACAATTAAAGTTTGAAAACTCTTCTCGCGTACCTTTTCGCCGAATCTCACCTGGATATAGAAGTCTAAGAGAGAGTAAGTCTAGGAATATAGCTATGTTTTCAACCATAAGCAACGAATCAAGTAGTATTAGGACAGTACGTATGTCAAGTTGCTCACAAGATATTTATTCATTTAGCCTTATAACGTCTCTTATAGTACAACTACATAAAATATAAGTACTTGTTCTTTTATAATAATGATTTTTCAAAATCCCATTTTTACCAGTTACTACTATTCGATTTCTGTGTTGATATCAAGCAAATATACACTTCTAGTTTCCACAGACATGTGGCTAATTTTAAAAAGGAATACATTGCTGGAGTAAGAAAAAATGAGTTAGTTTTCAATTCCTGTATACTTACACTTATAAATGACATATCAAATAATGGCGGCTCTCAAATAGATAAGTTAAAGCAATGCGGTCTTTTAAGAGATGTTTTAGCAACATCGACCAAACTAACTTACACACTAGCAATATTAGAAATGCCAATTCAGGGTACAGCTAATGAAAAAAAGATAAAACCTAACAATTTTTGGTCTTTCTTGTATCGTTTTTCAAATTTAGGCAAACGAATAGAATTATCACAGTGTAGAAGAAGCAGAATAGAAGAAGCCAACCTGTGCGTTTTACCGTCTTTCATTGACAGTCTTGTAAAAAACAACTTTGGAGCCTTGAAAATTCTGAAGTTTATGGACTCAGAGGAAGCCATAGATGTAAGAGCTTTATCATGTCATGAGTCGTAAGCTTTTTGCGAGCTACGTTTCGAGAGATACTTTCGAGCTACGTTTCGAGAGATATGTATCTCTCGAAACGTAGCTCGAAAAAAGCTTACGACTCATGACATGATAAAGCTCTTACATCTAAAACTTTGGAACCATAAAAAAATTCATTTTTATGGCCAGTTAAACCCTCTAAAGAAATATCATATGAATAGAGCATGGAAAGACAAAGATTGTATACTAAAAATTTCTTTAAAATTAATTTAAGTTGACATGCTATTCATCTGCATAAAAAAGAGTCTTTTCTTTCTTAAATTATATTAATCTTAATTTCACTTATAATAACTGATTGAAGATTACAAGCAGAATCGACCTGGAATGAGCACAATAAGTAGCAGATGGCCAAAAGTGGAAGTGTGAAAAAGTATTCTGCTTATTTATTAAAATACTAGCAAGACCCAATGGCTGACCCTCATGTTACTGTGGGATAGAATCTATTTTTAATAATATGAAATTTGCTTTCATTTGTCAGTCACAGCTATACCTAATCATATCAGAGGTAAAAGTGGTGGGTTTTTCCCTCGGCCATACATAACTTCTCTTTAACTTATCTAAACCAGGTAAGAGTAGAAAAAAATGTTATATTTTATTTCTCTATATCTGTTTTTAATAGGAATGTCAATGTATGTTGGTGCTAAGTTCCACAACAATCCTAAAAATTACCTTCTCTAGATTTTATAGAACTTAAAAGCATATTAGGTCACATATTCAAGGAAAAAAGAGACGTGTTGTACGCAGAATTATCAGTCTCAATTTGAAAAAATAACGATATAAGGAAAGTAATAAGGGAAAATCCCCACGGAAATTTTTCATGGTCTTCTTTTCGTTCCACTTTTTCTTACCCTTACATGAATTTTCTCCAGGAACTGCTGCCCCCGATTATCAGAAGCCAAAGTTTTTCGAAATTCCGGTATTACCTACCTAATGTAATACCCAAGAAATAAAGCTCCAGTTGATTCAAAACATAAACGACAAAAAAGAAAGAAAGCAACTACCTTAACTTAAAGTAAATCTCTTTTTTGAATATTCTCTCAAGATTAAGGACTTTTTCTCCAGACAGCACAAACCAACATAAAATTTGTACTCCTTTAATCTCCCCAATTGTTTATTCTCTAATAATAAGTTGTAAGGAAAAATAACTGCTTTTTCCCTTTTCTTTAAAAGTGAAAATTATTTTTTTAAACTTGGCAGATCCTTTCCTTTATGAGTTAACCCACACAAATACCATTTTTATCTGTTTTTTGTAATGTACATTTTTAGCTTCATTTTCTCGCTTCATTCCAGCAATTAGTTCATTTCCAGCCACTAGTGTCGAAATATTGTGGAATATAAAATAATGCTTAATATAAAAGGGAAATATAAAAAGCTAGTTGCTGATAATGGATATGCTTATATTTTCATGTTAAAAAAGGTGAAAAATGGCATGCATGAGGAGGTCAACACCTTCCATTTTCTCATTTAGTGGTTGCATTTGAACTGCATCATTCTTGGCAGCTCTCCACAAAAGAGGTGTTAATTAATTCTAAATAGTTTTTGATATTTTTAATCTGGTGTTTCTTGGCAGCTCTCGTTTTTTTCCACAAAAGAAATATTTCTTAATTCTAAATATTTTTAATCTGGTAAAATCAATTCCAACAGAAAATATGTCAAGCCCGCACACCACGAAGGCCTTGATAAAACTACGCCTGGTTTCGGTTAGTAAGAAGAAATACTATTCCCGTAAAGAAAAAGGCTAGCAAATACTGAAGCTTTTCAATGTTTGCATTTTGTCCTTTCAAATAATTGATTGTACAGTTAAAGCTCAAAGAACACTATTTTATTTTAAGTTGTTTTAAAAAAAAAGAAATTTTGGTGGTTTGACAGTGCTCGTTTAAGGACGAGAGTATGTTATAAAACAAATGATATTCATAAAATCGATTTAAACATCTGGTTTTAAGAAAGACAGAATATCTATATTTCGAATTTTAATCTCAAATGACCATAAGAAGCTGTCTGCAGTATTAGTGGATACAACAGAGAAAATTCATTTGACAAATAACAAATCAGTACCCAGAGATGCCAGATATTTAGTATATATTAACAATGATGATAATTTTTTAAGTCAGACCATTTCTACTATTGATGAAGGAATTTCCACAAGCCCACCAAAAACAATAAAGAATACGATAGAGCAAATGACCCAACGAACCAGTCAAAAAATTAAGGAATATGAGGTAGTAAACACCCCATTCCTTAAAACATGTTGGGTTTTTTTTATGAACTTGACATCGTATAAAAAATAGCACAACACTAAATTTCATCTTCTAATTAATTTCGAAAATTGTGCGATCCGTTTAAAGAATATGAACGATTGACCGGTCCTAAAATTTTGATGTACAATGAAACTCCTTTACTTTATCAATTTCATTTATTGATCTGGTCTTACTTTGCTTAAGAACCGCCATGACACAACGTGTAATCAAACTAGTTATTGGCAAAAAAATTCAATTGTTGGTCCTTTTGTATTTTGGTCATTGAAAACGTCTGTAAGTTTCTAAAACCGCTGTTATCCGAATAGTTTTGTAATTACGTCGGAGTATAAATAGTTGATGATCCACTGTAATAAGAATTAAACTTCTTCATGTTGGCACTACGATACTTCAACAACAATAAAAGTGGGGTTTTGTGGAGAAAAATGATAGCTGCTCTTAAAAACAATACAGAAAAAAAATTAAACGTTACTTTGATCTCCGAAATAGGAGCTAAAACCACTTAAAATTTTTCAAATTTTTTACCTGATTGACTACAAGACAAAGCTATAGAAGTGATTTTAGAAATGATAAGGAAATGAAAAACAAGGTCAGAGGTAATGAGAAATGGAAGAACAGTCATAAAAGACGAAAAAACGTTATGGTACGCTCTTTGAAAAGCTAGTTATTCTCCCTCTCAGCATTGATGCACCTTGACAGTGATGAACGGCAATGCTGAGCGACAACGTAGATGACCACAAAAGAAAGAGAAAAACAAAAAAAACACATAGCCTACAATTAGACGAGGTTAAATAAAAATAGAAATCAAAATAGGCAGCAACATAGAAGAGTCCTATGGGGTGAACAAACGAAGCTTTTACTCAAGAGAGAAAAGATTGACTACAGGTAAACGGTTGGAGACATTAAAAGTTATTTTATGAAAGGACTAATATGATGTGCATAAAATCTTAAAAGTAACGATGAAGGATAAAACAGGCAAAAATAAGGAGACAAAGGGATTGAAAAGGTTAAATGACAGACATGGCAAGACAAAAACTAGAGTACCATGCAAGAAAGGAATTTATGTCAGTGAGAGGAGAAGGAAAGCTTGGAAAAGGAAAGCATAGGAAGAAGAAACGTTTATTAAGAGTAATGCTAAAAAGTATTCCCTCAAAATAAAAAATATTACCCACCTAGAAAAGGAGCAAATAAAGAGACTGGTGAAGCGGTGAAAAAAATTGGTTGAAGGGTATATAAAAAATATAATAATATATAAAAAATATATAATGAAAGGAATGGAGAGTAAATATTACATCTGGGTGGTCAGAAAAAGCTATGTATTGTTAAAGACAAATTATACTCTGAACTTGCTACTTGGTGCTGAAGTAATCATCAACCAGCATTTGCCTGGAACTGATACGTTACAGGTTGGTAAGTATAACGTTGATGGCCTCATCAACGTTGTAGTACTTGTAGTAAATCCGTAGGTCTACTAGTTTGCCTTAGATCCTTTCATTTCATACTTTCTATGTATTTATATCATAATAAAGAATTTAACAAAAGGAAATAATTATTATAACATTGATAATAATACTACTAATCATATATTAATAAAAAAGCCAAAGTACTAAATGGCAAGTGAATGTAACGTTTATTGTTTATAAGTGACTTCAAATAGATAATATCAAAGTGCATTGCGTCAATAAAAATCTTAATTAGATATCAGAACTACCCAGTGTGCTCTCTTAATATTTATCTTTCAGTGCCACTGCTTACGGAAATACAATTAAAGTTAACAGCTAAACCAATTTCGTAATATTATTCAGCGATACGTCATCTCTTTTAAATAACGAATCTCGTGGCAAGTTGCTTATATCAGTTATGAAGTTATTCTACATTAATTAAACATTTTTTTAAGTAAACTTGTAAGGTATTGACAATATATATATATATATATATATATATATATAAATATATATAGTAATATTAGTAAAGTATACCAATGTTCACTAAGAGTGCTCAATGTTTCCAGAGCGTTTATAAATCCAGTATACTATACAAAATAACTAGACAAATTTAGCAGTAAATGCTAAATTTGTCTAGTTATTTTGTATACTATACTGGATTTATAAATATATATATAAATATATATAAATACTGATCAACATTTTTCGTTTGAAACTGAGAAAAGTTACATGTTTTAAAAACAAAAAAAAGCCATCATGTTTTTAATTAATACCTTCAAATCACCAAAAACAGAGCGCCTAAGAAATCTGTTTCCTTTGAAAAGTTTAGAACCATTTTAAGCTTGCTGCATATGGTATTTCATTCAATGGTTTAATCAATTGAATATGATGTAGATTTACTGTTCAATCAAAGATATCAAGCCAGGCTTAATAAAGTTAAACTACATCCTTTCAAAATATGGTCTCTGGTTATTATCCCATAGAAAACGCAGTACACATTTTCCTTCGGCAAAATATGTACTCTGGCAACAAAGTATTTCAGTAATGACTTGTTAGAGATTATGTGTACACCGCAAAGCATATCTTCACCCAGAAAGGTAAACATAAAGTCACATAAAAATTGAATGATGAAAAATTCTCAGCTAGCTTGCGTAATAAAAAAATTTGGAACCCTCTGCATCGACACAAAAGGGTGTATTTGCACTAACACCAATCTAAACAGCAAAAAAATATGTTCTTAAAACTCTCTTTATTGCTTGACATTTTATAGCTTCTGATATCTGCTATCATTTTTTAACAGAAATGACGACTTACCTTTTTCCAAACAGCCAAAGACAATACTCTAACTGTTGATAATTTAAGAGTTTTTCGCACTTGTATATCGTATTTTACCCCATCAGTGTGTCGATTCCTTTAACTATTATTTTTAAACGAAATCCTATAAACTATGACAGCGATACGGAAAAAATTCTGTCAGACTCGTACACTAGTCCAAACTCAGATTGCTTTGGCAGATAACGAAGTCGCCAAGACTTAAATATACAAACAGTGGTTAACAAACAAGCAAACAAAGCCGATAAAGCAGACAAAGCCTGTTGTAATCAGCAAGAAAAGAGACAAAAAGCGTTTGCAAAGTTATATTGTTTTGACTCTGTGACTATCAAATATTAAAAGATCACCGTTAAATTGGAGTTTTGACATTAAGCAAGAGGTAACTTTACTACCCGGATAGACATCTCTGGTCTCTGTTCACTTTCTGTTAAAAGAAATTTCATTCTGAAAGCATAATTTTTTAAAAATAATTGAGAAAACGAGCTGCATATATGTCTGAACTTGTTTACTTTGTATCCAAGGGTAAAGAAAAATATTTTGAAAATTAGACATAAGTGAATATGTTAACAATGCTGAATGTGAACTATGTCAGCGTGAGAAATTTTCACTTTCTTTAATTTGTACACCAGAAATCCAAAAGTGACAAGTGCTTTTAATGATTGATAACCTTGAAAAGGGGTGACGCATGTTGATTTAATAAGCCTTTTTAGTCAACTGAATCTACAATTTGTTTTTCTTAACAGACACAGGTCGTCTTTTCTATCATTTGGTACAGATTCTAATCAAATTACAAAAGAGGATCCATGAAATAGTTACCAGTGCCTTCCAAGAGAATTATAAATTGTCAACCATCAATCACTTAATTAAAGAAACAAAAATAACTTTAATAAATATTAATGAAAAAGAATATAGAGTGTCTCTTACCTGACTTTCCAAATCTTATGCAATATTCTCTATCTTGGAGATCTGAGGATAAGGAAAGGGATTTGGTCAGAACTACTATTAAGGAAGTATATCTCGAGATAATAGGAATATTACGAAAACTGTAAAAAATAAGGATGCCTTGTTTACGATCTAGTCCAAAGAATATATTTTATATGAAGAAATAAATAAATGCAAAAACCACGCACAAAAATTATGTGTTAACAATTATTTTATTCATTGGAAGAAAATTGATCCCTTATCGGTGATAATATCTGTTCAGCCTTCTGCTTGCAATTAGTGCAATGAATTCATTTTATTAGCTCGGCTATTCTCTCATGCATCCCACAGGCTAAATTTTCTCACTAGAGGCTTATTAATTTTCATTTTACACACTTGCTTTTTAGTTTGATTGCGAAAGACAACAGGTGAACCAATTAAGAAGCCAGCAGGTAAACAATTAGAACTCTTAAAGTCTTATTAGGTTCTATTTCAGGGGCAGAAGAAATAATATATGTTGGAATTGCTAGTAAACACCTTTTTTATTAAAAAATATTATATTGTTTACATAAAATTTCCTTTGAGAAGATAAAGGGATATTATTCATTTATATATTTATTTACTTTTTAATAATCGAATCTAATTAATCACAGTCTTAATCCTCCATATGTTTTCTTTCTTTCAAAGAATTCAGTTTATGGTGTTTACTTTCAGAGTTTTTCTTTCTCATAACACTTATTAAGCAAGGAAAGGAGAAAAATTATCAGACGGACAAAGGCTGAGAGAAAGAGAGAGAGAGAGAGAGAGAGAGAGAGAGAGAGAGAGAGAGAGAGAGAGAGAGAGAGAGAGAGAGAGAGAGAGAGAGAGAGGGGGGGGGGGGGG
>RDPX01000047.1:2621278-2652816 GCA_003991215.1 Morbakka virulenta | reverse complement strand
GGGGAGGGGGGGGGGGGGGGGGAGGTGGTGGTGGTGCCTGTATGTCTGTCTGTCGGTCTGTCTGTGTGTCTCTGTGTTAGATTATACAGACTTTTTCTTATTGTTCAACTGCACAATAACTAAATCTTCCTTACCCTGACTTGAAAATTGAAAACTTGCGAAGATAAATAAAAATACATACATACATACATTTTTCTGAATGAAACTAGGATAAGAAACGGGTAAACTCATTCATTTGATATATTTGTCAAACTTAGCACCTTTCTTTCTCATTCAACCACAAAACAAACAAACAAACAAACAGATTGGAGACAAAGGATTTGAGTTTGTTCATGGAATATTTGCAGGCAGTTAAATTGATAAATGATATATTGTATGCCATTCTAAAAAACAGTATAAAGTTCAATTCGAAAACTGCTTGGGTCATTCCTACTGCTTCCAGTCCATTGGGGCGATATAGATAGGAAAAGTACTTTCAGCAAGAGCGCCTCTTAACTCTACTTCAAGTCGAAACATAACTTTTACATTGGCCTTTTTAATCGCAAAAGAAAAACACTGCCACTTACGTAGATGTTCAAGAAAGACTTACTGTGGTAGAATGAGATGACGGAAATGCCTGAAAGTTAGCACCGCAGGTGAAACCTCGGAATATGCGACTTTCATAGCCTTCATTAAATTATATTTAACACTGAACAAATGCACATTTGCATAACAAATGCAAATTTATAGACACGTGTTACAAGATCGGGAAACTGTAAGCGAAGCTTTGTACAACACTGATCATTTACAAGACACAAGATCGTTATTCCTGAAGATATTTTATAAAATCTGATACACAGCAGTAAGGATCAAATAATACAATTTTAAGCATGTACTGACAAAGTAGAATTCTTTAAAGTAAACGCTATTTCCACTCAAGCAATGAGCTATTTAAAAGAAGTCAACCATAACATGATTATTCATTACACCTTTATTGTTTACATAGGCTATGTGTTTCGTATGCTATATAAAACTATGATAAAGATTATTTATCATTCTATATGCAAACATATTATAGATTGATAGATGAATAGACAGGTAGATAGATCGAGAGATAGATAAGTCGATAGATGGATAGATTATCAATTAGGCTATGGCTGACATTGGGATTAATATCGCTGAGCAAAAGTGGGCTACACAATTTGTTAAAGACAAATTAACAAATTGTGGTACCCCATTTCTGGTCAGATATAACAATCTCCATGTCAACCGTAGCCTAATTGATAATACATAAACATAGGATGGCTCTGATGAAGGCGAAACGAAAAAAAGATTGCACTGCAACACCCTTGCGGAGAACTGAGGGACTGAAGGGCTTCAAGGTTTGGTGACTATTTCAGTGCACTCTGCATTCGTGAGTAGTGCAGTGGATTAGTCAAAAGACTGAGGATCCAACGTTTCGAGTTCGTAATACAGTAGTGACAATCTCTGACAAATCGTAATAATCCATTTTTGGCCACATAGATAGATAGATAGATAGATAGATAGATAGATAGATAGATAGATAGATAGATAGATAGATACAAAGGTAGACAAAGGTAGATGGATAGACGGATGCATAGATAGATAGATAGATAGATAGATAGATAGACTGATAGATAGATAGATAGATAGATAGATAGATAGATAGATAGATACAAAGGTAGATAGATGGATAGGCGGACGCATAGATGGATAGATGGATAGATAGATATGAATTCGATTTCAACACCTTCCAATAAACAGCATCAGCAGCAAAGAAAATGTATATTTCTAATTTTATTACTTATAATATATACAAAATGCATATATAAATATATATATATATACATATACATACATATATATATACATACATATCCATGTTAACATACATACATATCTAAAATTGCGTTTTCCTATCTGATTGATGTCGCACAAAAAATAAACTATCAAGTTTGCCTGAGCATGTTGTTGAAAAGTTAAGTTTTTATTGAGAGAGGAGAAGGATACAAAATGCTTATAATTCCTTTTGCAATATCAATAACACAATACACTGCTTTTTGAATCCATATTGCACCCAGTCACATCAAACACGCTTTCAAAGCATACAACAGCATGAACATAATCGCTCTATTAAACTTGACCCTCTTTCACTGCATAGAATAATCCTTATTGTGCTGATATTTATGCTGAATTATTTTTCTCGCGAGAATTAACATATATTAGGAAAATCCAATTATCCAAAGATTATGATCAGATGACCCTTTATACTTATATTTGGCTATACGTTTGTGAGTCATTATTGATGAGTACTAAAGCAGATCTAACAGGCATTGTTTCTCAGCCTTCTGATTTATGTCAGGTGTTGGTGTTTAGGTCCAATCTAGAGTAGACAATTTCTTTTCCATTTGGAGAGTGACCTCTTACCATCCTATGGGGAGTTTTCTTATAAGTTGGGTATTGTGTGATTTGCCTCTAAAATTTGCCATATTTCGTTCCCTCTTAATATTTTGTAATATTTATTATATCTGAAAAGCTTTTTTCTGTTTATTATTGAAAGGTATCAATAAAAGAGCAAGACTGGGGAATAGTTCATGAGGTCAGTGCAATCCCATCAAGACCAGCCTGAAAAAAAGCTAAAATGAATTGTCTGAGTAATTTTCTGTCTTTCCTTGTTAAAGCAAGTGGCGGTACACCTGTGTTGTCTCTGTCATATGGTCATCAAAATAAAAGATGACAAGATAAATTTTATAGAGACTGTACCTGGACATCACATCACAATCCAGGTACAGGGAATGAAATGAGCCAAGGACAAAATATGGGGAAAATTATGGTTAATTTAAAAAAATATATAAAATAAAATTCATTTACCATAACAGGAATGAGAGAATGAAATCAGCAATCTTTTAACTAAGACATAGTTAGCTCTTATGGCTAAGCAAAAAATCTGAGCTGCCCTTAATAAATTGTCCTTAACAGCAATTATACCTGCAAATCAGATTTTTGCTAAAACTATGCTTGGCGAATAAAATCCACAAATTTACTCCACCAAAATGATAATAAAATCCTTTATTTAAAACGTAAATCAAACATCTATAGCGTAAATAAATATTAAAACAACTTACAACAATTTAATAAGAGTTTTTCATAGAAAAAAATGTAGTATAAAAACTTTCTTATAAAATTGATTTTGAACTAAAAACAAGGGTAGTACTTGCTAACATACAAACAATGGTCTAATTAGCAATAGCTCAGAAATAAGTCCAATCTTGTAAAATCCTATATAATAATCAGCTTTCAACAATCGTTTAACTATGAGGCCAATACTATGTTTACTTCTCCCACATCAATTTTTCTGTTTGTAAAGGCTGTAAAAGTTGTTGTTTGTCATGACGTAAGGTACACGCCTGTCATTGACAAATTTAAAAGAGAAAATTTTTATTAAAGCGGCTCTCACTATACTTTTAGAATTTTGTTGCTCTTTTGTACTTGTCTGTGCCTATACTTACACTATACTTATACCTACCTATACCTTACTACTACATGATCACTACTTATAACATCTATTAAGTAATGTTTTAGTGTCTAAAACTTTCCCTTATCTTATCATCAACTGCTGGTTGATAAGTCCAGATACTAATTCGTACAGATGATATTTTCACCAAAAGCCAATGGTCTAAGTCATTACGTTGGGGACTGCTTTGGTCAGAGAAGCATGGGTTTTCCATTCACGTTATTATGGGTTGAATCCTAATGCTCTTAGCATTTCTTTACATGTTTCTTCCAAGGTCATTTCTCACTGATATATTGCTACTACTTGTTAGTTCCATTTCCTACATACGTTTAAACACACAATATTAGCATCGTTGATCTTTGGAGGTGGTATTTCAAGAGTATTGGATATTTGAGTAACACCCAATTCTGCTTTAATACTGGACTGGTTTATAAACCAGTGTAGTCCTCCTGCACAGATATAGCAAACCCTAAGAATAATTACCAATGACCTGCATTAAATCTCCTGAACACAAATATTCAATTGGGCAGTTCTTACAGGGCTAGCTTGGTAATCTCAATTGGTACGGTTCTTTAGTTGAATGATTTGTTTTTCGTAACCGGTACCTATGATCTTATCATGATATCTGCAAGTTGTTACCATTTCCTTCATGGATTTATTTTTTAAGCAACAGATCTTCCAAGCCAATTTTTAACTAATACTCTCTGATTAATTAATTTTTATCGTGCTTCAACAAGCCCAAACGTCTAACAATTCTAGTTTATTAACTATATCCTTTGCCTCCTTTCTGAACCAAAACTTGTAATAATGACACTTAAAATCAATAAAATATTGTTTTCTTTTCCATTATCATCACTTCTCTCTCTTCATTTGCCCTGCCTAGAAATGCCAGTGATCATGGAGTTTCATCCATCACAACCTTGTGTACATCTGATCTCTTAGTCGGCATCACTAGCAGATGCTAACTTATGCTTCCTTAGATTAACGTATATGCCTTTAAATTGTTTTAAATAGCAAAGGTGACGGAAGAAGAAAACAAAACACCTTTTGCATTTTTAGTAAACAAATAACTTCTCAAAAAAACAAGACAAAAACTCAGAGAATAAAAACAAATACAAAAAGTCGAACCGTCCAAGTCCGTTGCAGTCAACATTTTCAAAAAAACTCAATTTGACATTTACTCCGCTATATTAAATATACTGATATCGAGGTCGTTTTTCGAATCGATTAATCAAACAACAAAATTTCATTAAAAAAGGGACATTTAGGGAGGAACTGTTCTAGATTTTGTCATCACACCGAAAGAAACTGAATTTTTTCTGCAAAGGATATTCACAGAATACAGACAGCAAAAATGCAAAGTATAGTCACTGTCACTTTGTTGGTTTAGATAAATATTATATTGAGATGGATAAGTACATAGCAAATTATTTAGAACATCCCTACAAGTTAATATATGAAAATGTGCTAACAGAGATATAAAGAAACATATTTCATGACAGAAATAATAAATTGCTTTCATCTTGAAGTCGAAACTTTGGTTACAAATAAACAAACAGGTCGGTTGGTCTGATGAAAACGTTTGTTTTTAATATTAAAATTAAATGATAGTGAAAATTAATATTAAAGAATAACAGACATAACCCTGTCTACAGATATTGTGCAGGCTAAGATTATCTTATTGATGTTCCAAGGCTTCTGTGTAGCTAGCTGCATGTATTTCTAATACAATACTGTGGTCTTTTTGGCTGCTTTAAGTAACATCAAGACGTCAACCATTAACAAATATTTATCTTATCCTTGCATTAATGCAGTAATATAAGCTTACATCGTTTCGATTGAGTATGGAAAAATATCTAACAAAAGCAAAAGGTAACTTACCCAATGGTATAGAAATGATAAACAATATATCTGGAAGCCGCAGAAATGGGGAGTTATAGTCCTAAAAAGAGATGACTTGTTTGTAAGACACATACATCCTTTCTGAAGTGTCTGGTTTTCAATTAGACAGTATATCTCTTTAATTTAAATCATTACATATGATCACGTTCAAGTCCTGGCCACAGTAAAGCTATGAAAAGAAAGAATTAAATAAAGAAGAATGGTTTGAATTGATTCATATGACAAATTACTCAGTCATGCAGTCATGCAAGCTGGCTTTCAACACTTAACCTGGACCAATGCATTTAAAACCAATATGTCAAATTAACGATCAATTTCTCTATCTTACTTTTTAAAAGTTCTCTGATAATGATGCAATAAAAATTACGATGAATCCATTCTTGTGTCCTCTTTAACAACAAGAAATAATAGCATTTCCGTTTTAGTATTCATGCGTGGTACTGAAGTCTGTCTGTATTCAGCATGTTTTGACGGGCGTAGACTAAAGGCAGTACGGAAAAACGATTACTTCAGATTTTTGTACCTAGTTTTAAAAGGGTTTGGCCAGTTAGACAAAAATAGTCAATGATACTTACTTACGAAAGGGTCACAGTGAGGCAGATATCTAGTTATTAAGCTTTGCTTTGCCTGTCTTCTATATTCTTAATCTTGTTCCCTTAATTTTGAGATTATACTATGAGGCGTAGTCTAGTCACTGTTATTCTCTTGTCATGAAGATTTGATAGTATGTACAGTTGATTAAGAAAAAACAGTACTATTTGTTGCTATGAAACATTGGTGTAGATAACAGTTAAAATAGTCAGCTAAAGGTAGCAGCCAGAAAGTTAAAATACGAAAAACTACTTTACAATGAAAAGCACAGTATCGGTAAATTCTATCAGCGCAAAGGTTTGTATTAATGTTGAATTGCTCTTTATGGAATCTATTTCGAATGATGCCACTGATACAACAGACGAAAAACAAAACTGAATTTCATAAACCTACATATAACTTACATAAATCTGAAATGCTACACTCAAACTGGTAGGTAGCGACTTCAAGGAAGATCTTAACCAAAATCCAGGAAGGTATCTAAACAAAATTTGACTCCCTAGTTTTGGTTATTTGATCTTCTAATGTAAATGACAATCAGCATATGGCAACTCTATAAGAAGAAATAATTTAATTAATGTTTTCTTCGTCTAGATAATTTTTGTACTTGGTTTAATCAAAATGCATCATTCATACTAAAAAGCTTGTAGTTACGAAAGAAACGGGTTTGGAGGATGAAAACAAACATTTTTTCAGTCACTTGGTCAATGGAAATTTCCCCGACAGCTGCTTTATCTTGTTTTCTCGGCTTTGCATGCATTGGTATATTACAGAGAGAGCCCGATCTCACAAAGTCCATGTACTAAAATATTGGAAAATTAATCTGGCTACTAAAGAGCTGGGCAATACTGTAACCGACAAGTAAGAATCTACTGAAAGGTCAATTTCCTATTCCTTTCTGTGACTTGGCTTTAAATCAAAATCACCAGTTTTGTTGTTATGAAGAGGAGAAGGTATATTTCACTAGGTACAGTAAAGATTAATCATATCAATGATCTTTTAGGTATAGATTTTGCAATCAGAGAACATTAAGAGAGCATTTATTGTGATGCATTAAAAATGATTGATATAACTTAAAACTTCCTATTTTGGTAGTTATAAATAACTTCAGCAATACGCTGTAAAGTAATAGCAAAAGTAATTCAGTCCAAATGGTTATTTAAAATGCAAAGTACTAAATATCATTTCAGTGATTAGTATCTGTGAATGTTTAATAATGTGAATGTAAATGGTGCTGTTGTTTGGGTCAGTCTGCCTGAGACTGCTTAGTACCATCGAAAATGCATTTGCGGCAGTAATCTGTACTCGTGATATATCTTTATTTTTGTAGCTTGTAATGTAATATTGTCCGTGAAAAGGTCAAGACAAGCGGTATGGGGGAGCATAAGTTACCTGTTTCCCTTATTAAAATACAAAAAAATTGCTACCATATACTTTAAGATGAGCTGAGCAATCAAACAAGCCAACTTTAATAGTTCAAAAATATCTCCTTTCCTTCGAAAAATGGTTCCTTTCAAGCATGCCCTGAAGAAAGTAGCCCCTTCAAAAGAAGTGTACAATTTTGTCTGTTGTCCTTTACTCTCCAACTAGCCTAAACAGATAATCTACACATATAGAAAATATTAAAAGGGAGCATCAATTCTTGTAGCAATACTCTTTTGATATCTTCCTCAATTTCGTATTTTTTTAACAAATGCAATTTTAGTTTACTAATACTATTTTAAAGCTATAATTAGTAAGTATGGTGTTATCTAACAGGGCGTATTTCTGTTCAGATAACTGTCATTAATGTTTGTTACTTGGCAAGAGCTTTGTAACAAACAGGGGCTTGCGTGTATATTTTTAAAATTGTTTGCTCAAAGCGTCTTTGAACTTTCCAAACTTAAACATCTAGCAAAAAGTAAAGGTAGCTTATCACCAAGAGTACAACACAATGCCATACTTGTTATTTTTATTTTCACTTAGTAAATGTTACTGGGAATGCTGACAGATAAGTCCAAATTCATCACTTTTTATGCCCGAATTAATGTCAGTTTGGGAGGAAAGTTTGCAATCATGGTTTTTGTCAGGGATTAATAACTTATGGAATTTCAAATTTTCTAGGGACCATCCTGCTGACTTTCTCTTACAATCGCATAAGCATCCACCAAGACCTTTAACTTTTTGATACTATGATCACAAGGTTATTGATTTCTTGAATTATCCTGCAAGATCTTGAGAGGAGGTGGGGGTGGTTTATCTAGAAATTTAAAACTAATTTGAAAACAGGATTGCTTTTTACCTGATGATCAGCACAATAATAAACAACGAAATAATTCTGGAAACCCTGGAAATAATTCTGGAATAAACTGGAAACCCTCAGTATATTTTTTAGAACCAGACCAAACCGTGTTTGGGGCTTTGGGGTTAAAACGGGAGAGAGGGAGTGAGAGAGAGGGGGGAGATGGTGTGTGTGTGTATATGTCTTGGGACCTCTATTATTTCTTTTATCCAACATTGACCTTCCAAAGCCTGTTAAGAGAGGCAGTGTATTCTTTGCAGATTATATTACTCTTTACTCATGCACCGAGATTGCTTTGATCAATTTAGGATTGCTGGTTTTCATCGGCGTCTGTGAATCTATCATTGTACGTGGTTTCCATTGGTCTGTCATTTTCTATGCTGCCGAGACCAAGCTTTTCAATGTCAATAGACAAAGATATTTCCACCAGTTTGGTGTTTTGGTGCTCCTCTACCTGAAACCCAATTGTCTAAACTTTGGGGACTTACCTTTTGCCTTCAATGACATTTCCAACAGACATTACATCAAAACGATTGCCAAGTTCCCAAAGACAGCTGGAGGTCCCCTCTATCGGGTTGACTAATGTGTTCCTTTTGGAGCCATCCTTCATTTCTTTAAGACATTAGTCAATGGTTGCATGGAGCATATTTAACATCTTTGGGCGCAAGCTCCAGCCTGTTCTCTCAGCCGTCCTCTTCATCTTCAATGTCATATCAACAAAACTGTAAATTTTCTCTTGCTGCTAAACTCCAGTCTTTTCGTTTTGCAGGTAATTCTATAGGGATTGTTGCATGTGCTTTTCAATCCGTCTTACAATAAGTACTAGTTTCTATGCAGTCTTTTAATTTTACAGGTAATTCCATAGGAATTGTTGCATGTGCTTTTGAATCGGTCTTACAATAGGTACTAGTTTCTATGCAGTCTTGGATACAGTTTGAAAAAAATCTTGCTATTATACCAGATCTTTTCTACAAATATCGAGCTTTGTAACTCCAATCCGTCCTTTTGCTTCCCAAATCGGATATCAACTGTCGTCATCTGTCACTTCTTTAATTTCCCACTTTTATCTGCTGACGAAGATAAGTGGTCACAGGGGACATTGCCGGGAGTAAACAAGAATGAAAAGGAAAGCTCAAAAATACCGAACTCTATTACAAACTTGCACAACGAGTTTTGTTATTTTTCTCAATAAGATCCATTTTCATCAACTCATCTTTTTAAAGGAAAGTTTCTGCTTTTTAAAGCTTAAGACCTTTGTAAAGATCTTATCAATAAAGCTTGGCTAAGACACACTGACTTAAATCCCTAAAAGAAATATTGAGAACAGTGTGAAAGATTGGTATTTTAACGGTTTTGTAAAGAAAGATTTAACCGGAAATACTAAGCGATGTATAATTTGACAAATGTACTTGTACTGAATAAAACATTAGACTAAAAAGATATCTTTAACTGAAAGGATTTTATTATAATTTTTGGACTAAGACACTGGAGAGTTACCCTTGTTCTTATTGTGGTTTTTTTATCGAGATGAAATACAATAAGGCAAAGCCTTTATGTGGTTAGAGGCTTTCGGGGTATAACAAAAAGCAGAGCCAAGCTTACTTAAATGTGTTTATATGAAAAAACTTTATTTTCATATTAAAGAAAACAATCTCTAATACTCCTGTTTTGCCCTATCTCTCTCTACTTAATAAGTAATACTGTGATACTTTCTGTTAAGTTACAAGTCTTCAAAAGTCACAACTGACATTCGACCATGATTTTTTGTGTATTTTGCCGAACAATACAGAATCCCGCATCCAATGATTTTACCAAGAGACGCTAGAGACAACAGTGCAAACTGCATGAAAATTTAGACCGAGACATCAAATTCAGAAGGAGTACAATATTTTATCCAGAATATCACGCTTGCGGCAATTTCTGAATATAAATGAAACAAATATGTTCATTTGCTTCTTTTAAATTTTTACCGACAATATCAACTGCGCTGATTGGTAAATAAGTTAAGTTCTAGGAGTAAAATTCAGCTAACATGTGAATGTTTTAAATATTTGGAATAATTTTAATAAGACTTTCATTAGATTCAAATCTGAAGACTGTTGGAATACGACAAAGCTTGAAATTGTTTGAATACCTTTCTTTCCTCAGTTGTTGGCTTGGACCTACTACAGGATAAGCTATCACTGATAAGAATAAAAAGCTAGATACCGGATATACAAGCTAAATGAGTTTGTGACATGATGAATAAGCGTTACTTTCAACTTTTTATGCTACTGTATATAACTGTTTTTCATATATAACTTTGCTATTCCTGTATGTTTTGCGTTTAACTTAAGGTGTTCTTTTTCTCATTTATGAGCACTATACGTTATTATTAGCAGATGCACTCGACCTATCATTTATCGCTTTAGCTCATGGGCATTGTCGTTTTCTTTAGAACGTTTCTGTGTCAAAAATCATTTGCCGTCTTACTACTTTTGTTTGTCTGTATCTCTGCTGATGTCTTTTTCTTCCGTTATTACCTTACCTGGATATACTTTTTCATTCACTCCCTTGATTATCTCGTCTTTTATCTTCATGCCTATTTTCTGTGGTTCTGCCTTAGACCTCAGAAAAAAAAGAAGAAGGGTTGACCACTACTAGCCCCTAACCCAGAAGTTAATAATGATTGATGCATTCTACAAAATAATTCTATAAACTCATTTAAACAAACCTTGCAAGACGATATTTTTTGTTGAAAAAAAAGTATTATCTCTGAGGCGTTCTAATAAGATTTTAAAGGTCTTACAGGCAACGTTAGTCAAAGATCTCTTGTTCTTCAGTAGCACAATGTCCAGTAGATACTTTACACAAGGCAAAGTTGATGAATTTTCAACCTCGTTTACACCAGCTATAAAAATGTACCACTGTTAGCAGTAACAGTGCACCAGTTACAAAGTTCATGTTTATGTTTCTCTTTTTCGTCGATGAATTAAACAGCGAATTCGATGGTTCTGATAAACGTAACAGTTCACTGATGCTTCCCGGTGGGCTCCATAAAATTTTTCTCTTAATGGTGTGTCAGCGGGAAATGTCTCTGTTTGAACGTTTTGGTGGGCAGGACATTTTTGAAAGAAGTGTTTCACAGTCACTGGAGAGCCGTGACAGCAAGCCACTGCAATATAACCCATATAGAATTTTGTTTACCTGTGATGCCCGAGTCTGCAAAGGGCCGTTCTCAGTCCGTACACGGTTTTCCTGATCTTCCTTGGGAGGAAGCAGGCGTCTCTTTTGGTAACATTTGGATGTGGAAGTGTTATTTCGTCATTCAATTACAAACCAAACAAACATATATTCTGTGGTTTTTAATGAATAACAACAGCTTAACTGTTGATTAATATGATTTATGGATACATTTGGTCAATACATAATGGCCTACTGAACATTAACCTGCTGTAATGCAAATAAGTGAATTTCCTTGGTGTTTCTGTTGGTCAACTTGGAGACTGTTTTAAGGGACTGTCGCAGAATCTTAACACAGCCTTCCGAGCTTCTGATTCTTTGCTTTTTCTTTTCTTCAAAGTAGGTGTATATAACGACAAGGATCTAAAACACCATTGCTTTGACTGTATGACACTAAAGTCTATTTACCAATCCAAATGGAAATTTTTAAAACAACACTTTAGCCTATGATTTGCTTACAACATAACTAAACTGTATAGGATTCATTAATTCAACGACTTCAGGAAATAAAATAACATGAAGGTAGGCATAACTTAATTAGCACAACTATCATGGGGCAGATTTATGTCAATAATGTACGTCAGAGACAAAACTTAGCATTGAGCGCTAGGAATGGAAAGAAAATGAGTATACCAAAACCTTTTTGGGCTACCCTGGGTATATTGAATGCAATGCTTTAGATATCAGTATTTTGGTATTAATAAATATTGCATTGTATACCATTTTACCAAGTAGGCTAAATAAATTTGAAAAAAGAATTTATCTTCGTTAACTCAATTATCTATTGTTTCTGTCTTTTTCAAGATATTCCATTTGTCTGCCAGCAGCATTTCTCTTTCTGATGCATTTTTTTTATATCTAATCCTTGCCAATAAGCTATTTTTATCAAAACTAAAGAAAACAGTGGATATTCTTTTTGGGATATTATCATGGAGCAGGATTTAAATTGGATGTCGTTAGATTTTAATATAAGGGAAGGATCAATGATCACTTATTGTTAACTTCAATTTTACATTGTTAGCGGTACTTGTCTAGTTGATTCCAAAGTTTATAAATAGCTCGCTCTCAACACATAACGTACCCCCTATTAAATATGTTATCAATAGGTTATCTGATATGTTTGTTATGACACTTGTGAAGGCATTGTTAACTTGCGTTTTGCATATTAAATCGAGAGTGAATTTGGGTAGAAAGCTGGGCATCAGCGGAAAACGACATTTGCTACTTAGTGTCCATTCTTCTGTTGATAACTGAGCTTCTAAATGCACTGGTATAATGTTTCTAAATAAATTCCAAAACAGAAACCTGGTCGCCATTCTGGGTCAAATTTGTTAAGTAAATTCATCAATAAAAACAACAACACCTTTTCTCTCTCATAACCAAAGCGCCCACTGTTCTTCTTAAAATAGATATGCTGGTTGTGCATGAAATGTATTGATCTCAGTTACTTATTTTTCTTTCTGAGTTGTAGTTTGTAGTTTTTCTCTACAGTTATCTTCACAGAAAAGCCCCGAATTCAAATGCATCATTGTTAGTTGGCACAAAACGTTTCAATGATAGTAATCAAAAACAAAGAAATTTAAATGGAGATTTTTTCTTTTCTTGTGGATTCTTTTTCTTTTCCCTCTTTTCCTCTAGCTATGTCCTCCCATGATTGGACATGATGCAATTCACCACCATTTTTCAAATGCCTTTTATTTCCCAAGTTTCCATGATTCGTTTGAACATAACAGAAAATGCTAACACCAAATATTTTTCTTATATTATTTTGGATTTTTCACAACTGCTTAATTTCAGTCAGCTATTTTATTTGTCAGTCAGTGTTTTTCGATAGCTTTGTAATTCCTGAAAATGTAGCTGGCTCCGGGATACGCTAAATTCCAGGAAAAGATTTTTAATAATGGTTACCTGCATTAATTAAATCTTTTTGTTTGAGATTGTGTCATGCCACTTGACAATTTGGTTTATTTATAGCAGGGATTTTAAAACTTTTTTATGCTTCGCAGTTGCGCTAAACATTATAACAGTTCCAATGCGGCTTTTAGCGAGAACACCTTACTACAGGACATAAAGGCGGAAAAATCAGAGCCTTAAACCTGGGTTTTTTTGAAAACGGCTGAAGATATAAAAAAGATTATGAAACAAAATTTGTTCAGAATGGCCAACGTTTTTGGAAAATAGAAACAAAATAAAATAGAAAACTAAAGAGTGCATAACCCGCAATGCTATTGTGATTTGTATATTGCAATGTTGCTTTGTTTTATTGGCCAGCATGATGGTTCAAAGCCCACCCTAGTATTAATACACATCTCATAACATAAATTTTCCATTTCATGTGCATTAACATTAGGTATAAGTGGGATGGTTCACTCTTTATTTTTTAAAGCTTATTTTACATGAAGGCTCACTCGAACAGGTTCCATACCTTAGTGTGTGCGTCTATTACCTGGTTTCATTTTCAGATACATTCTTCTGGTTTCAAGTGTGTTCTTCAAAAAATTGCATGCAATTACTGCCAGAGTCTTTTCTGTGTTGGCATCCTTTTTTACTCAAGTAAAAAAGTACCGCCACAAAAGCAGCAAAATATCCAATTATCAATATAATAACCGACTGTTTATAAAAAAAGGCAGGAGTAATTAACAAAGATTATTTTATTTTATGAGATTAACAAGTGATTCAAAAATTGTAACAGAGCCACTGTGCCGTAATATGCTATTACTGAGTATGTGAGCGATACTCATTGTACTTTTAAATCCCAAGGACAAAGCTGATATTGGATACGGTGTGAATTTCACGAGTCTTTTTGAAAACAAAGCGTAAAAAATGCTAATATTTTAATAAAACAGCAGGGTNGTTGGCATCCTTTTTTACTCAAGTTGATGAGATTTTCGGATACAATAGTACCGCCACAAAAGCAGCAAAATATCCAATTATCAATATAATAACCGACTGTTTATAAAAAAAGGCAGGAGTAATTAACAAAGATTATTTTATTTTATGAGATTAACAAGTGATTCAAAAATTGTAACAGAGCCACTGTGCCGTAATATGCTATTACTGAGTATGTGAGCGATACTCATTGTACTTTTAAATCCCAAGGACAAAGCTGATATTGGATACGGTGTGAATTTCACGAGTCTTTTTGAAAACAAAGCGTAAAAAATGCTAATATTTTAATAAAACAGCAGGGTATTTATCTCATTCAAATAATGTCAAAGTCATTACTGAATTTGCAAGGTTTCGCCGGGGCTTCACAAAGATTGAAAAGAAATCTTTCCCTTTCTGACGAAGAAGAAACAAGACCTGTAATTTTGTTTGCTAATATATTAATAAATAATAGCAAATGATTAACAACAGCTATTTTTATAATCTCATCTAATTGGATTATAGGTCGTGTAAATGGAGATATTCCAAGCCATGCTAAGTTGGCACCATTAGAACAAAGTTGGCACCATCAGAACAAAGTTGAAGGAGACAAGCTTCGATTGTTCGGCCAAGTAATAAGTGAATAAGATCCTGAAGAAACAAGCGTATAATACACGCTTGTTTCTTCAGGTTTCTTTTCACTACCAGTGCTATATTATAACACTGGTAATGAAAAGGTGGAGCAGGGGAAGGCAGATTTGATAGAGAAACGTAGTTAATTAGTGCGTAAAAGGATTGGAAGAAGGAAAACTTTATGACTGCTCCATGCTTCGTGGTTCTGTGGTTTATACGGTAAAATTTTACTGTAAAATTCACAATTCATTTTCTAACAAAAAATAGTAATAAAAATGTTAAAATGAAAAAAAAATCAAGCGATCTGCCCATACATAAATAGATTGTTCACAATTAAAAAAGAATGATGCGAGAGGACAATTTCTCTCGACACGGTCCTGATGCTGAGTGGATGGTCAAATTATCTACTTGCCTGTATATTTCCCTATCAAAGATGAAATATGATTGGTTGGCAGAAAGACGGATGAACTTCCCTCAATCCTTTTTTTTAAGATTTTCAATGATTTCAACATCCGAACATAACTAATTTGCACATATTGTAATCGTTTCCTAAGGAGGAATATTGGTAAATAAGGAATTCACTTCCACTTCCAAATTAGTTATGAATAAATGAGTACTTTGTTTCAGTATTTTTGTTGCAAAACTTAGAAAACCAGATACAGTATACTCATTTGATGAAATAGGTGATAAAAGTAGAACCAGAAAAATAGGTAACTTTTATTTAGGTTTACCTACAGGTGACAAAGTCGGTCTAAATAGAGAAGCACTATCAACACTGGGGCAAGTAAAAACGTGGACTAGTACATACGTTACTATGTAGCACATTTGAAATTATTTCTGATCTTAGCAAGTTTCACTTAGAAGTACAGAACTTGATTACATATATTTTTTGTTTTAAAGATCGTATTCCTAAAGCTTTGCGTTCAAACATTTGTACAACTTTACTTGTTATACCTGCAATGTTTTTGCTGTGGTAAATCCATACGTAGTTTGAATGTCAGAGCGTAGGTAAAACTAGAAGTTTCCGCTTTAGCAGGAAAACCGGTCACTAACGAGCATTCTTCAGTGTCATAACATCCGTAGCTCGATAATATTCTAACTATGGCCTTACCTGTTTCAAATTGAAGACTTAAATTAAAGGAAAACATATGGATCTATAGACATAAACCTAATTTTAATTTGAACGTTACATTAAGGCCTTTGCACTTATTAATCAAAGATGAAGTAATTTAAAAGATGTTAATTATCTTTCCATTTTCTGGTTGGCCATTTCTTTGGCATTTAAGTTTTGTAATATTTTCACAAATGTGTATAAACATGTATTGGAAGTAAGGAAAATTTCAAGTTCTAGTTAATAGTCGAAGTGGACGACCGAAAGGTCGAATTAAAATAAAATAATTTAGTCAGATTAAATGTCTTCTGTTCCATAACAATGACATCACGATTGGATATTAGAGCCTGGTAAACTCCATGACTAAAATCTCAGTTAACTATGTTTGCCGGGTTTTGTAATCACTTTGTGACCTACAATAACCAGGGAAACGAAAGTCAAATAGACTTTCTCACGGTTCAAAGCAAGTTCACAAAGGATGTAGTGGACTATAAAGTACTAACGTGAAAACAGGTTACATTCCAACACAGAATAGCGATTATAAGGCTAAAAATCAGGAAGAGTGCGGAAGGGAGAAAGAAGAGTAAAGAGATAAGATGGTTGTTTCTCTGAGAAGGGAACACCAAAGCTGCTGGAAAAAAGGATCCATTTAAAGTTTAGGTTGAACTCCATCAGGAAGTGCATTAAGCGTTTTTTTCTTTTTGTTACTTTCATGGATATAGTAACGGAGGAATTGGAACTCGAGCTGCCAAGGGCGATGGCATAAGTAAGCGAACACTACTTTGACGTATATGGTCAACAGAAAGGGATTTTACATCAACTTGAACGATTGGAGGGATAAGCTACAGGAATGAAGCATTAAAATAAACAAAATCAAAGCAGAATATATGAAATGTATATTAGGTGAGGGAGAGGAAAATGAGATCGATTTTGAAATAGACTGTGAGACACTGAAAGAATTTAGAGTAGTGTAGTACCTCAGCTCGATAATACAAAGTAGGGGTAATATGGAATGAGAAGATGCAAATAAAATGTAGACTGGGTGGATCAAATGGAGGAAATGTTTGAGAATAATTGTTATAAAAGGATGGGAATGAAACTGAAGAAATGCATTTATACAGAACTAGTCAGAGTGGAGTCAATATCAGGCCTCAAGAAATGGTCAACACCTGAGACAGAAGAAAAGGGGCTTACTGGAAATGAAATTAGGATGCTTCAATAGCTTTTTGGCGTAAGGAGAGAGTAAAAACTTCCAAATTGATACGTCAGAGGGTCCATAAGGTCACGGAGATATAAAAGGTTAAGAAAAAAGACTCCTTTTGTATGGATGAATATATTCTTGACATGGAGATATGTAGAATATGGAGACTGAAGACCTGGTGGAAGGAATATATCAACCGTATCAACCGAACTGGCCCAAGATAGAAGGTATTGGAAATAACTTGTGAGAAGCCATCTTAGCAACACCGTCTGTAAAGTAAAGTTCATAGAAGAAGAAGGTTTTACAATTTACCTCCTCAAACCTCTTAAGGACTTAAGGACTTGAGGAAAAAATTGAACTTGAAATACTGATAGTATTTCTTATAAAATCACACTTATAATGCTGTGAAGAAGGGAAATAGATATCATTTCATGGTTGAAATTGAATAAAATAGGCTTCTGGTGAGTTAAAATTAGTCCTATGTATTCTTTTTCTTGTGTTTTTTTTTTGTGAAGTGGTTTATAAAAGTAGCATTTATTACTCGAATAACCAATAGAGAATAGAATTGTAAGATCAGAGTTCACTAACCAAATATGTTTCTTTGTTGAAGGTATTGAAATAACCTCTGCAGTTGTACTAATTTGTGCTAAATTTGTGCAAGGAAGTTATGAAGTCACATCTTTCATGTACTAATGTCATTGTTGGTGTATAATATATAATAAAAAGCAAAGTAAAAATAACATATGTAGTTGTTTTTCATAATTACTAATAAACTATTGAAGTAGAATACAAATAGGTAAACTTTACACAAAATTTAAAAAAACAATACTTAAATTGTAAACATATGACTTTGCTAAGCCAAAGCCAAGAGATAATGTTTCCTTTTCTTGAGAAGTTGTCTGATCACATAATTGACCTTTGATATCCTCTAAATCTTTAATACGATCTTTGGTACAGTGACATGCAGAATATCGGGGAAAGTTAGTTGTCGATATCTACCATATATACAGTATTTTAAAGATTTGATTAAGTTTTCCTCTCTCTTTCCTCTGTAAGGAAACTGTTAACAATTTGATATTTAAGATGGGTCGAATTTTAAATCTTAGGTTGATCATTGTTGACAGAATAGGAATAGAAGGCTGACAAAAGAGATCATTTGAGACCAGACCACTCCATGACCCACTTAACACTTCATTAGCAGAGTTTGGAAATAACTACTTCAAACAAGTTAGGAAATCTAGTTCTCTATCTTTATGGAGGATCCATATTTTCAAAAACCTCAAAATTGAATATTAAAAGTAAATCGTAAAGTAATATTTAGGAGGCCACATTGAATCATACAAAATTCCTGTTGATCTGGATGATTTGGAAATCAGGCAGTAAATAAAATATATTTGCTTTTCTAAAGTAGGAAAAAATGCTTTTTCTAGTAGAAATTGAGATCTGCCAAAACACATTTTCCTACAAGATAATAGCGAGGAATTTTACTTTTTCACTTAAATATCGTTGTATTATACAAAATTTCTCAGTAAATGGGCTTTCAAACAAAATCACTAAATTGAAAATAGTGCAATGGAGCTCAAAGCTTCGAAAGGGAAAGTTAGCTATATTAGCCAAATTTTGTAATCTGAATAACCACCGATACGCTTTTATAATTTACATTTTACATATAGTATTTTGCACCAGGATAAAGGCGAGCAAAAGTAATAAAACCCACTGTTTTGTTAAGCAAAGTAAAATGTAGTGTAAAACTGGAAGCGTGAAATAGAAATTAACTCATTTAGTTTTAACCAGTATATTATACACTTAAATAAGGCAAGCCAAAGAATAACACAGCCTCAGTAATAGTAGTGGTAGTATTAGTAGTTTTAATTAGTTAGCCATAATATATTATCTGAGTGTGATATTTTAAACTCGGATTTATTTATAACTTTCCCATATTTCCTGGTGATGTATGTAAAGATAAAAACATTGTCCTGAAGGCTTATTGTGTTGGTTTCATTTGTTTATATAACAACAGAGTACCTAATGACATAAATATAAACCGTACATGTACATAAGCTGCACAACAAGGAAAAGGTTGTGATTAAATGCGGTTTAACTGATACTGGAAAAACACACGAAGAAAATTAAACCAACAGAAAAGTAGGGCGAAATTATCATATCAAAATCTTTCCTTAGGGGATTGCATTGGAAAATCTGATGTTACTTTTTCAAGATGGGTCCAGCTTAATTAAGCACGGGGCTTATTTTCGTGTAATAGCTCCTTATAAAAATGTATATCAAACAGGGATTGATACACTTCTGTTTATATGTGCTACAATTGAATTCACTGATTAAAGTAGTTGGAAAGAAAATTAAGATAAGAGTTATCACACCTGGAATATTCTAACCAATTTTTTAAACAAGTGACGAAAAAAGTTTTGATCAATGTATTCCTTTTGTAAGGAGAAAAGGACAGATGATAAAACAAATACCATATAAACAGGACTATGAATTTAGTTTGTATTATAGTTTGTGTGATTCGTTGTTTGTGACACCATGCCAGGTAGTGATAAAGCCCCCCTCCCCCCTAATGTAGCTTTTGACAGTGTATAAACATAATTTTCCCATTAACTAGAGAATACAAAAAAGTATTCAGTTTTCTCCACACAGCTCTTGGTATTGGGACACAAGTCGCGGAAGGTAAACTAATTGTGAGTAGTAAGAGAAGTAAATGTAGACGTGAAGAAGGTCAGTCGGTGAAAATCATAACCATTTCAGAGCTTAAACGTTGCTGAGTTTGAATGTTTTAGTCCAGACAACATGCTTGTTACCAATGCTGTTGGTTGTACAACCGGAATAAAACTATTTTTCTTTATAACCAAAAATGTCACTGTAGGTGCTCTATTTTTTCACTGAAGCCTCAATTTAAGATCTTGATAAGATGATTAAGTAGCTTCGTTCTAGACAGTACTTTTACAGCCATAAATGAACTGTTAAACGTTTATCTAGCTGGCTGAGGTAAAAAAGGGATTTAACTGTGAGAGCCGGTTATCCTTGACATTATAGCTCTCTAAATATGGAAGATAAAAATATAACTCTGCTCTGCTGGTATTTCCTGAGCTGTGATTCTGATTAGCTTAAGATGTTGCAGAAAATGTAAATAAAGATAGAAAAATAGCTTTTCGTGTTACTATTTAAAGCCGAAGATGCAAACTTGTCACTTTATTAAACCATATTACAATATACCAATATAATTCTATAAATGTCTGTTTTAAAAAGGGTTGTCTGTAATAGGGATATTCAACAGACCTTTAAAATTGTGCTGTCGACGGAAGTATATTCTGAACCACATTTTATACTGATTTAAAGGGAATAAGAATTTTTACAACCAAGAAAGGGTAGCCAACAATGTGACAGGGTTATTCATGAAATGTTAGATTTTATAGAGAGGAGAAAACAAAGAAATGTACATGAAGTTATTTTCGTAGATAAATCCATCTGTCTATCTATCCTTCTACCTATCTCTTTCTTCATACATATATATATATATATATATATATATATATATATATATATATAGAGAGAGAGAGANACCACATTTTATACTGATTTAAAGGGAATAAGAATTTTTACAACCAAGAAAGGGTAGCCAACAATGTGACAGGGTTATTCATGAAATGTTAGATTTTATAGAGAGGAGAAAACAAAGAAATGTACATGAAGTTATTTTCGTAGATAAATCCATCTGTCTATCTATCCTTCTACCTATCTCTTTCTTCATACATATATATATATATATATATATATATATATAGAGAGAGAGAGAGAGAGAGAGAGAGAGAGAAAGAGAGAAAGAAAAAAGAAGTAGACATATAGAAAGATGGATAGATAGATAGATAGATAGATAGATAGATAGATAGATAGATAGATAGATAGATAGATAGATATAGATAGATCGGTGAATCAAAAGGTAGATAGATCGAAGAAAATATACAATTAGAAAATGCTGTTGACAGTTTAGAAACACTCAGGATAAGGTACAAATTTTCACATAAAATAAATTCACCAATACGTTAGGTTTAACCAAAAAAATATTCTTTGCTTTTCTAATGTTAAAACTGAAATTCGATTAAAAACAGAGGATGGTCTTATGCATCTTCTACATGTGTTTTGACAAATACAAATGGTACCCAATGAGCTAAATTGTTACAGATGTAAGAGCTTTATCATGTCATGAGTCGTAAGTTTTTTCTGAGCTAGGTTTTGTAAGTTACCTTTCCCATCATCAGGCTAGTAAAGTGACTACGAACGGGTGTTTTATACCTTGGCAGTGAGGATCTATGTGTAGACAGCGATCAAGTTCTTTCTAGGAGTGGCACCCTACATATGTTGTGTTTGTTGTCTTTCTTTCTTTAGTGCTGGAAGCCATATTTCTGGAAGGGTACAGGATATACTGTTGGTGTGATGGCTTTGCTTTGGAAGGATTGCCCTGTCTCCTATATTGGTGAATCAAAGCAGTCATTTAGTCAAAAGGAAAAAGAACACAAGAGAGCTGTTAAAGAAGATGATACCAAGAATCGTGAAATAGCCGTACACTGCAGGACAAAAGATCACACCTTTGACTGGGAAAATAAAAGGATTATAGACTAGTCCATAAATCCATTCCCTACAGCAAAGCAATCACATCAATGGTATTTTCTACACCCCTTCCAGAGATATTTTTCTTCCTCTGTGTCCATAAAGTTCAGAATTTTCAAGAAAAGTTTTTATTGGTAACATTGTGAGTTGTAATATTCAACCTGCCTTCACTGGTCATTTTCAGAAAAAAATATACAAAATGACTTTTATACAAGAGCCGTCATAATAGAGTTAATAAATTTACAAAATGTAATTTTAGATAATGCAAGTTTTGAGAAATTGTAATAAATAGGTGGATGTGTACATTCTATTTGTATTTAAATCTTATCTCCAAAGAAACAGATTTATTCAGATGTTGTTGTTTTTACATTTTTATTATCGTCGTGCAAAGAAGGAATAAATATGATGCTACGCATGTGTGTTCTTGCTGCAGGTGAAATACGCTTTAGTAATGTGGCACCCTTTTTATTCATGCAATGTATCTTCAGCCGAGACAGACACTAACTAGTAAAATTTGTAATAAGCTTAAAAATAGTGGTCTTAGATCAACAAGCTTGAAATAATTTGGTCATTAACAAACTTATTCCCAAGTTCTGTGGCGAGAAGAAGATATAAAATATAATAGAAAAGCTGCAACCACAGAGCTCAATTCAGGATATTTTAATACTGCAGGAAGTTGAGGTTCAAAACTAACTTATTTATAGTTTTTTAACATTAAAACTGACGACCTCTTTCCAAAAGATAAGCTTTGTTTTGTGTTATTGTTGAAGATTAAGTAACAGATAATAGAATTTTTGATATATTATCCTTATTATTAATTATTATTTATTTAAGTGAGAGCTCTAAAATGGAATTACAATCACAATTAACAAATCCTATTTCATTCTGATACGACAAACATTTTTTGTTATGAACATACAGCAATTTCTAAGTTAAGATATTGGAAAGAGAAAGCCTATTATTATGGATCTTTTACAAATATGAAGGTGGAGAGAGAATATCATTCCAAGCACTGGTGCTCAGACCTCTTTTAATGTATCATCAATTGTCAGGATAAGAGTTGGGTGTTTTGTAGTCATGAGTTGTTATCATACAACAACAACCGTTTCAGCAACGTTCCTTTCCTCACTTGTTGTAAAGCACCATTTGCAAGGTTAAAGTAATGTTGCCATATTTTGGTTATCTCTTTTTGCTCACTCTTGCGGCCACGAAAGATGTGCATGCATTCTTTTCCCTGGGTTGTCGCTAGACGTTGAATAGAGACTTTAACCAATTACTTTTTCTTCTGATTTTCTTACTCCCTTACTTACTTACTTACTTACTTACTTATTACTTACTAACTAACTTAAGTGACACAGTGGGCAAGACCTTGGGGTCTTCAAGTGATAGCTGTAATTGCTTTAGTCTCGACATTACTTTGCTTAATCTTTTCCTGTTTTATCCTTTATGAGTTTCAATGAATTATCCTTCTGTTATTATTTTTAACAGACAATTATAATATCGGTATGTAATATTTTCAAGCTTGCTGTAACTAACTTAGTATACCAAAGAAACAGGATATTCTGTTGACCAAAGGCAGAGCTTTAAGGAGGTTTGCCAGATAACTGGAAAACATAAAGGTGTAGAAGATAGAAAGTGGACAGGGAATTAAAAAATACTTAACATAATTTTACTAGATTCACCATTGATAAGCTTACCAGTCTACCTACATTCCCTTAAACCAATACCTGGAATCACAGCAGGAATAGAAGGGTGTTTACGATTCGCATCTGAATGTACCTACTTAATAATAACGTTCAAAAAATCGTTATTATTTCATATCCTCCATCATATGACTTAAATATTTTTAACTTTGAGCCAAACCCCTATAACTTGGATTAATTATTTTTTATGTCTCTCTTTCCTACACAATTTCAAACGTATATATATATATATTGTAACGTCACATTTCAAATGAAGGAGGACAATTGACATTTAACACCTGTCATATTTAGTTTATGTTTATATGTACATAGACCTTCTGACAAAACATGTAAATACGTTCGAAAAATTGGGACCAATAACTTTCTTTTTAATTAATGATTTTGTTCCGTACTGTCTTTCAAAGAAAAAAAAATTGTGTACAAATATTTTTAACAAATGTCATGAAGTATTTTAATGCTATTAACTGAGTTGTTTAACTAATGTTTGATCAGTTTATCCTAGTTTCCTGGTAGAAGTTACACATTTTGAGCAACTCCATTTTTCTTTATGTTGGTTGGGAAACGTTTATACATCAATAATATACATCAAATAATAAAAATATTATAATATAGAAGGAAATTATTTGGAATGACAGAGACGTTAAATATAATTCCACCTAAACTGGATTCGAAGCGGTGCTCATGACTACCTTGGCTACATGTTCTACTACCTGAGCTAAGCAAAAAGTCTCTCTGTCTCTCTCTCTGTCTCTCTCTCTCTCTCTCTCTCTCTCTCTCTCTCTCTCTCTCTCTCTCTCTCTCTCTCTCTCTCTCTCTCTATCTATCTATTTATTTCTCGCTGTGGTTTCATCGGTTTGACGTTGGAACAGATTGGCGAACCAATCTGTTCCAAAGTTTACTGTGACATGTAAGGTTCCAGATGTTTAAGCCCTTAATTTTTCACAAATTTCTAAAAAGGTCCTTCTCTGAGGTCCCTGGAAACGTTTTTCTGCGACTTTTCCACTTAGGACCACATCTTCAAGTGGCCTCTTTCTAACTGAGTGACCAAGAAACTTCAGCAGTCTCTCGAATCCTGCACAACAGTTTGTACTTCATTTTAACTCGCTCAAGAACCTCTTTTGCGTATTCGGTCGAGATAAGAAATCTAAAGCATTCTTTGGTAGAAATTCATTTTAGCAGCTTCGAGATTGCGGCGTGTATCGGCTGTCAACATTCAAGATTCACAGCCGTACAGAAGGGTTGACCACACATAAGCTTTTAGTAAATGTATTTCGATTTTGATGAAAATTTTTAGATCTGCAAGGGATAATCCATGTCTCTTGAATGTTCCTTTGGCAATTCCAACCCTTTTGTTATAGTTGGTATGATGAAGTCATCTCTTGGGTTCTAAATAACCATCACATTGGCTTTCTTGTTGTTGATGCTGATGATAAAGCACTCACTGCTTGCAAAGACTGCATCAAGCAGCTTTTAAAGACCTTCAGCTGACGAAGCGAGGAGAATAGAGCTATTTACATTTCTTACATTGTTTATCCTGAAACCGTTGGCAACAATTTCTTCTAGACGATCATCGAGCTTACAAAGGATTTTTTCCGAATGCAGAGTAAAAAGGTCTGGTGACATTACATATTCATGGTGAGCACCTGTTGGTTTTTCTTACCACTGCAAGTTGGTGGTGGTAGACAAATCTAACTGCTTGCATATTCTTGTCACCAAAATATTGTAGAGCATTTGGAATAGCTCTATCAAAGGATTTTTGGTAGTCAACGAAGAGGAGAAAGATATCCTGTTAATGTTGTATGGCTCTCTCACCTAGCATTCTCAAAACAAAAACAAAAACAGCGTTTCTTGCCCCTTGATCTTTTATCAATCCAAACTAATTCTGTGGGATTTCAGGTATTAATTTGTCACCTGATTCTCTGCAGGTTGATTTTCAACGAAATTTTCAGCAGACACGGCATGAAGTAGATTTTGCGGCGATTGGAAGAGCCTAAAGTACCAGATACCTTGGTATGGAAATAAAGATGGATGTAAGCATATCTTTGGAGAACTGATCGTTGTCCTAAGTTTCCGAAATAATTTCTCAATCCAGATTCATGCCTTTTTCTTCTACGGCCATGATTATATCTGTGTATAACTCGTAGAGTCCATCTATTTTTTCTGTTATAAGTTTGTCAACGGTACAGTTGACCTCTGTCCTTAAGATTCAAGGGCCAGTTTCCACTGACAATGATAAGAAGTCCTCCGGAATTTGTTCATCAGAGAAGAGATCTTGAATGCATTCTTCCTATCTTGTCGCAATATCCTGATGCTCTTGTAAATCATGATCATTTACAGCTTTGACGAATTTGACACAAGCCAGATATCTTTATGACCAATTGCTTAGCACTGAGTCTTTTAAATTCCTTACCTTGTTAATGCCTCTGCACCGTGCTGCCTTTACATTTCTTTACATTTCAAAACACTACATTAACTTGCCTGTACTGTAGTAGGTGTTTTTGAGGTCCTTTGTAAAGGACCTCAAGCTCCGACTTAAGCTAGTAGAAGAAGATTTTTTTTCTCCACTGTAGGGGTGATTGTTCTGGCTAGCTTCGTGGATGTTTTTGTGATACATTGAAAGTGTTCGTCAATGTCTCTTGGGAGAGGAGTTGGTAGACCTTTGACCACTTCTGTCTTAAAAAAGTGGAAGATCTTATTACAGCAATGAACCAGTAAAGGACAGGTACTGATTCGAATCCAGTTCAGTGCAGATATTCTTTTCACTTACCTATATATTTTACGTCATTAAACATATTCAGGATCACTTTTAGAATTGGTATCTAAACCAAATGTCTTCCAAGAAAGTAAGAGAACTGGGACGCAGTTCTGAAAGTTGGCCGGTTTTTCTCATATTTTGTAAGTTGGTAGTAATTCTGAACTGGATCATTCTTTCATTCTTTTGTCTCGATGGCTTTTCACAGTGGGGTTTGTAAACACGTGTTTTTTAACCGACCTATCTAGTAAACCTTACTCAACACAGGAACAGTAGAACGGAAATCTGACAACCAAAAATAAAAACCTTTTGAACCAAGAAGGACGGAAGACATCCATTTTCACGACTGTGGTGCAAGGTGACCCAGGGCTAGAATTTCTTCTAAAGAGATTCAACAACAGAAATTTGCGAGGAGCCAAAGTTATCCCAACAGAAATGAAAGGAAAAAAAGACAAGTAATAAAAAATCATTTCTGTGGGACATTTAAATATAATAAAAAGCGTGAAAATCAGAGTAAAGCAACAAGATAAACATAAAATGTAGCCTTTTAAACACAATGGCAGGAAGCGACTCTTACATTGTTTTGTTGTTTTGGGGGGTATTTCATTGGTGTACTGTAATACATTACAAATTATAAATAGGACTATTTTCCTCAAATGTAGTTTATAGGACTAATGTCTCTTAAAACAAGGATTCCACTAGAATTGTCTACAGCAGAAAGGTTCTTCTCTTTATTTATTTTGTCAACAGTTACATGCACTCCTACCACTTTACGTTTCTGTTCTATGATTACCCTATTTTTACATAGAGTTGAAAATATAGTTTCATTTTTACATTTGAATCCTGTTCTGCTTATTCTAGAAGTAAATTTGTATAAGTAAGTCTGATTTATCTCTTTTCATAAGCGATTAGCACAATTGCTTTTTCCACTGATAATGTTCAAGACCTCCCAAGCGCTAAGGAGGGTCGTACTTGGTTTGACAAAAGTCATACTTTTTTCAGCTTAACTTCCCTTAATCTAATGGAATCTTTATGTAACGTGTAAATTAAAATTATTTTTGAAGGGCAGATCCGCCCCTTTTCCCCTGTTTTACTGTATGTTACTTATAATTCTCTATCCATCCGCCTCAGGTCCCGAGCTCAAAATATTGCAACCTTTTTATACGCACTTAAGAAAAAGCTATCCTATTCGTATTACTGTCCCCAAGAATTCAGTCTAATCTGGCTCTTTAATTTTAATTGACATTCTGTAAATCTTTATTACCTCATAATTCAAATGACCCGTTTTTCCTTTTGTAGTGTTTGACCACAGAATCATCTTCTTTGATATTATGCAATAATATCATTCTCAGTTGTAATTAATTTTTTATTTTTATTGAAGAAGACGCTGAAGTGACAACTCTGCCCCGGTGTCATTGCTTTCGTAGGTTTTATTGTTGAAATCAATTTATTAGGCGAGAACTCAAATTGGAATAAATATCGTTTTACTCTACTACCCGACTTGAAGGTATGATATAAGTTCTACTTGATCTTGCAATATTGAAATGGAGCCTAAAAAACATATCACACAGTTTCAATTCTATAGAACAGAGAAATATAATTTACGCAGAACTTTAAAAGATTTTTTAACATTTACAAAAGATTCGAAATTGAAGGAATCCCCAGGGAAGACCCTTGTGAAACATGGTTACAATACCATATACACTTGATGAGTGATTTAATCCTTAAAACTCACACACACAGACACACACACACACACACACACACATATATATATATATATATATATATATATATATGCAATGCTCACTACGCATGCGTGGATTGAGCACTCTGACAGGATCCCACAATAGCTCTTTAAGCTGTGTTTGCTCCGGCAACATGGCCAGAGAGTTATGTCTCAGAAGCTCTGTGCTACACTGATGAGCCCACAAAGGGTGAAACGGTACTGTATGAAGATNTACAAAAGATTCGAAATTGAAGGAATCCCCCGGGGAGACCCTTGTGAAACATGGTTACAATACCATATACACTTGATGAGTGATTTAATCCTTAAAACTCACACACACAGACACACACACACACACACACACACATATATATATATATATATATATATATATATATGCAATGCTCACTACGCATGCGTGGTTTGAGCACTCTGACAGGATCCCACAATAACTCTTTAAGCTGTGTTTGTTCCGGCAACATGGCCAGAGAGTTATGTCTCAGAAGCTCTGTGCTACACTGATGAGCCCACAAAGGGTGAAACGGTACTGTATGAAGATTTAGTATATATCTATATATGTGTGAAAAGATGAAAATAGTACATTATAGATGAAAAGAATTTGTCATGGTAGAAAAACATTATATTATATTGTTTTCACGATTTTCTTGCCCTCCATATATGTTGGAATCAGTTGATCTGACCTTGGAAGGAAAGTGGTCGTTTCTGTGTAGTCTCAGCCCATATGCGTGATTGAGATGAAATGTTTAGTGACAGGGGCCTGGGGAAATAATTGGACACTCAATTGAAAGATAATGGCACAAAAATGATCTGGTGAATGACGAGCGCCCATAGCTCATTTGGTAGACGGTGTGGCCCTATTAACCGTTGGCGCTGCTTCGAATCTATTTCAGTATACACATATTTCACTTTTCTTCATTAACATACATAGTTCACTCTGCAGACACATATTTCGGTGTTTAACAGCTCATCTGTGCAACTTGGTACAGCTGAATGTATTCTTTCCGTGCAAAGATCTCTACCAATTGTCACTAACACAGTCACGTAGTACACTGCTTGGCATACGTAATGCAGGTTAGAGATTGTGATGGTTCAAAATGCTCAAACCACTAAAAAAGCTGTAAGAGTCGTATTTCTATTCGATTAAAGGAAAGAAAACACTAATAACATACTACTCCATGTTTCCCAGCTCTCGAAACCTGGAGAAGAGTAATTTAATTGTTCTTTCTGATTAAACTTAACGGATGGATACAGATGTATGGCACAACTCTTTCGATTGTCGAAAGCTGAAACACATCACATATTGTAATATCATATATAATTGATTGTTTTACCATCAGTATTTCAACACAGACGTTTTAGATTTTAAGAATATATGTGAACATAGAGTACACTTAGTATTCTCACTTAAGTGTATTTTTGTTAAATTCAACAAAGAAAAGCAGTAGCTTAATATTAGAAAATATTTACTGTTTTTTTAAAGAAATGGGTTTCTGCACAATAGGCCTGCAGAAGGACAAAAAAAGTTTTAACCCAATATCTGGTTCTTGCAAAGAAAGCCTTTTGCCTAGTGAAATCTATGAAGACTCATGTTTTGACAACTTGTTAAGGTAAATGGAAGTAAATGGAAAGCCAAACACAATGTTACTTTCAAAATAACTGCTGAAAAGAAAAGGTATTTTACTTCTGACAGACCCTGTTGGAATTGTGGGAAATAGACCTGCCAAACATCTGTCAACTCATCACATCAACAGAGACTTTGGGGGTTAAAGAATTTGGCCTTTTCCAACTTTCCAAGGAAAAATTTTGCACTTTAAAACAAAACGTTACCCTAAAGAAAGCATGACATGATCAGGTCATCAGCTTAGATGCTGCAAACGAAATGTTTGAAAATGAGCTCACAATTTTTGCAACTTGTACGTTTGCTGTCTGTCGCCATTTCACTAGCGACAAAAGTTATCCTTTCTTCATACACAGAAGAAAGGGTGGTTGATATTCGATCATTTGATTTATTTTCTTGAGATATAAAAATTTCACGAATAGTTGGTAACCGTAGACATATTTTTTCCATCTTTATCAACTCAATAGGGGATTTCTGGCTTGGAACAGATCACAAAGTATCACAAATTCAACTTGAAGCAAAACAAGATACTTTTTAATTCAAAACTCTTGAAGCAAAGTATCTGATCACATGTACTTATAAACTCAGGGGTCACCTGAATCAATATAAGGTTGCTTCCACCAGCAGGTTATCACCAAATCAGTGAAAGAGTCAAAATGACAATAACGCTCCCTTGAGCCTTTTTTGGGTCAATTAGGTAAGCTAATATAAAAGGAATGTCTAAAAATATCTTTAAAAGTCTCTGGTTAAAGCGAATGCTAGAAAAATGTTGTTTGAACTATTTTTGTCCTACGGCGACTCCTTGATAAATCGAAAGCTTTTTTCTTTCTTCTGGAGTTCATTATATGATGAGTGTACATTACATTGGCCTAGTATTATGCATTAGTACTCAACTATCTTGACCGTTGAAACCTCTTCCATTTCAGTGATTTATTTTAGGTAAATTGTATTTACATTAGCAATGGTTTTGAGCAAATTTGTAATTTTTTACCTACCACAATCTTTTAAATCCCTTACTATTTTTCTGTATTTTGCTATTAGTTTCTTTGTGTCATTAATGTATGGCTGTAATGGCGGTTTATGGTTATATATAAAGCTACCAGTAAAAATCCTTTTTCTGTTGACTGAGAATGATCATGTCAGTTGTCATGTTGTGTCATTTGCGGTTTTCATCAAAGGATTGTCAGCTAATTATTATAATTTAATTTTAATCATCATCGAAACTTTTCCCTAGAACAGACATCCAAAAACCAAAGCCAAAGTCACTTTTTGCTGTACATTTAAACTTAGTTTTCAACCTTGCACATAATTCATTATTTGATCAGTATGGGATTAGACATCGGTACTCAGAATCAGTATGAGATTGGATGTATGTACCATCTGTTTTAATACTATAGCGTGACATTTCCTTCATGAAGGATACGCAGTAAGAGAAAATATTGCCAGATTACCCTCTTAAGGATTTTATAACTATTAACTCCACCCTTAATGCTTTGAAAAGAAGTCACACATGTGCAAATTTCCCCTGAGGGTAGATAACTAACTTTGAAGAGGTCATGTCATTAGTTTGATTGTTGGCATTTTAGTTACCGCCAGTGAAAGAGAAGGAATTGAACTTGAAAACAACCGTGATTATGGCTTTAGGGTTAAAACGAGAGAAAGAGAGAGAGAGAGAGAGAGAGAGAGAGAGAGAGAGAGAGAGAGAGAGAGAGAGAGAGAGAGAGAGACGAGAAGAGAGAGAGAGTGTGAGAGAGAGTGAGAGAGTGTGTGTG
>RDPX01000047.1:2608431-2619736 GCA_003991215.1 Morbakka virulenta | reverse complement strand
GGGCGTCCAAGAAGGCAACCTCCACGTGGTGACGCCTGGATACTGATTAGTTAGGTTATCCTGACTGGTTGGTAAGGAATAGCTTTCATTTTAAGCTGTTTTTCCAGTACCATGGAAGAAATCGATTTCGTTGTTCATGTGATTTTGAATCTGGTTCGTCGTCGATTTGGAGAATTTTTTTTGAACTTGTGCCGCCCCTGGTGGTAAGTGAAAGTTTTTTGTTTCTGGTTTCTTTCCAAACCGATCTGACTTTTGGCGGTGAGGGGAGGTTTGTTTCCCGTTTCATGAGAACGGATCGAACTCACCGGGGTGGTCTTCAAATCTACCTCCAGCAGCTTACACACACACACACACACGTCAGCACTATCAAAGTATAAAATTGCTATACTTAATTACTTAAATAGACTAATGATGGGGGAAGTATCTCTCGAAACGTAAATCAGAAAAATCTTACGAGTACGATATGATAAATATCCTACATCAATGGCTTCCATTAAGTCCATAAAGTCAAGTATTTTTAAGAAAACCATTCTCATTTGTCATCCTGATCTTGGAAGTAAGTTGTACAGCTTAGAGCCCATACAGAAGATGCCAGATCTCGCATGTTCGAGCGTGACTTTTGGCTATTTTATTTGGATTCTTTCTCAAATGGAGGCTCTTAAATATATTATTAGGGCAATCACTTTATGTATTGCTGTACCTACTACCTCAACGAAGTAAAAGAGTTTCCAAGCACAAATCATGTTGTTGTAACGAGGGTTTAATTAGTCGATGTGTTGCCATCCGGTGTTTACAACCATTGCTTTGTAGTATGGCTTTTTTTTACGTTTAAGAGGATCTCACTATTCTCAGTAAAGTTTTGAGAGCTATTTTTGGTTCCGGATACAATTAATATAATTTTAAAATCTACGCCCTTTTTCCTTTTCATCTTTCAAGTCATTGTCAAATATTAAACCCTCCTCCACACATTAAATCCTCCAAAATCCAAAATCAGGAAGTATAATAACCTTAATTTCTCCCCATTTCCAATGCTTTGTCATTAATAATCTCACCAAACTTGCTAACTATCGACATCTTTTTTTAAAAACCAAATAAAAAAAGCGACATTTATCATGACAGAATTACAGAATAATATTAAAGTATCATCTTTACGTGCTGTTTTACTGAGTTTCAGGTTGTTTTTTTTGGTTCAACAAAAATAGGCCCATTCTCAACTGAAAGAAAACCTGAATTAACTTCTCATACTTTCTATTTTTGCCTTAGTTAGTTGTTGCCTTAATTTATTTCTTGTTCCTTGTGACATATACTGCATGAAACTAGAATTGTTAAGATTCCTCTTACTTTTGCATGTTAATAATACAAATAATATAAATGAAAAAAATAATACAAATAATGGAAGATATATAAATCATAAAATAAGATAAAGTATATATACATATGCATCGAGAAAGAAATTAACATATTTTGATGATTAAAATATAGGTTATTTAACCACATATCTAAATAATATGTGAAACATTGACAAGGTAAAAGAGAAACCTCAAAACTTGTGTATAGAACTTAAGGTTTTGTGTCTTACACTCATCAGCTATACTTGTGAAACATTTACAATGGTTTCAAAAATTAAAAGCTCATCCAAAAAGGCCTACTGTTTGTAGCATTAGAGTTATGTTTAATACTGCTTTACTTTTTAGAATCTAAAATGTAAATTCAGAGAATTTGGGCAAATTTCATTGCATTGCTAAAAACAAGCAGGAAACAATTAACTTTCTTCAAGTTTCTTCAACTTGTTCTTTAAGTATCCACTTATTCGAATAATTTTTTTATCTTTTTGATAGTTTGTTACATTTTTGCCTTTTATATGATTTAATCACCAATCACCCAACCGTTTCATCTACAAAATACCTTTAGGCTGTATAACAAATTATTAACTTTTGCATATCCACGACAATTCTGTAGTGTATGGCTGCAATTCTTTACATTTTCACACGATTATAGCTGGAAAAACTCCCTTCAATTATTTCCATCCTCATTTTTATCAATTTTTGGTTTGTCAAAAAATTCTCGCATTTTCCAGGTTATGATGATCTGTAACGTTTTTTCTCGTTCTTAATCCACCGTCCCAAGTACGTTTTACAGTTATTCGTCGGTTATTCATGTCTAGCATGTACCTAAAAAATGTGTTATGCCTGTCTACCTCAATTGCTTATATGGCAATAAGAAACCTATCATTATAAAACTCCGATACATCAGTGCATTCAAAGATACTACTGTCATTTCATTTAAAATACCTTGAAAGAAAACTCTGTGCGAGTTAAATCTACAATGAGACAGTACAGACCGAATCTACAAGGATATTGCTATACCAATACAACTTTAAATTCTTCATATATGCCAGCATGCATATTTTTAAAGTTGTATATCAACCAGACGTTTGTTTATAAAAGAGGCATAAGGTATATAAGCCTGTGTATTTTTACAACTGAAATATGAACAACTTACCTTTGAGAGTGTACTTAAGTTCTCGTCATCCTTCTTCAGACTTACTGACAGAAGTTGAATTTAATTGATAATAGCCTCACTGAAAGAAAAGAAAAATGTCAATCAAACCACTTATCTTTGCTTCCCAAGTTATTGTATTGTCCTAGATCTTTTCCATTATAAAAGAAAATCTATATTATTTTATAATCTAATTAATGCTGTTTTTAAATAAACTAGATTAAAACAAAATCGGTGTCTGGTCTCTTTTTTTAAATATTGAAGCAATACTAATAATTGGTGTAAAATTTACTGTTAGAAAAAGATATATGAAGAATTAAATAGGTAACATATAGGATCTTAAGAAAAAGGTGACCAGAATTCTGTTTTTAGATCCTGAACATGTACTGATTACACTTTCAACTATCTTCAAGAAAGAGGAAAATTTCTGGAACAAATTTACCTTGTCATCTAATGTTTTTGTGATTATGCTTTGGTCATGTCTCCAAATAAAATTTAATTTTCAAGTGTAAGCTCATTTATTCTGATTAAATATGGGCGGTCGAAGAGGAGAGATTTATAAACTGCAGCACCCAAATTTTCGCCGTTCAAATATTTTTTTGAACATCAAATTAAAGCATAAAAATTTCTATTATATTTGTATTATATTAGTACCAAGTAAAATTTGACAAAAAAAAAGAATTCTAGGAAAATTTCAAGAAGCCCAAAAGGTAAAATTTACGCTCAGACCCAACTATACTGGGACCCAGCTTTAAGCTCGTTCTGCGGGCCATGTTAAAACTAGTACCAGAAACCTATATTCTAAACTTTTAATTGTTTGGCAACTGTGACAAAAATAGCTGTTTGTGCCAAGCATTGCCTCAGAAGAGAAGAATTGTGCTTGTGGATCAAAATGACAACTTAAAAGCTAGAGTTCTCGTCGGTAGATGAAAGCTCTCTATTTCTTAGAAGTCAAGATGCCCGCTCTATTACACAATTTTATAAAAACCATCAAAGATTTAATAAAAGCTGTGTACCATTCTAGGTTTAAGCCTTTTTAGAGAAATCGTTAAAATGCTTTGGGACTTAACTTCTATATGAACATGTGTGCGTCTGTGCGTGTATATATAAATATATATATATATGTGTGTGTGTGTGTGTGTGTGTAATTGTAGACACTGGCAGTGTGATTCACTATTTTCGCAGCCAGAAGATGCGACTTCAGTGCAAATGTAAGTACTGTGCCATTGGCTTACTACGATTTTTCCTTCAGTTTTTCGGAAAGGTCATTAATATTTGCACGTAAGCTATGAACAGAAGAAACGTCAAATTGAGAGCTGAAATTAAAGATGAACAAGATAAAGTCAAAACCTTGCGTTTGCCATAATTCGTGACATGCTATAAATATTTTCATAAAATTTTTAACGTATGTTTATCAATATACGTTTCAAGCTATTGATGACAGGTGAGGTTGTTCAAAATAAAAAATATAGGAGGTGTAATAAACGCCTTAAAAAATTCTGACTATAAGAAAACAATGAATAGTACAAGAGGAAATTATACTCAATATTACTCGCTATTTTTTCCAAGGACATTCTTGAACACGCTAAATAGAGATTCGAACATTTTTCTTTTGTTCTCTAGAAACAGTCACACAGACTTCCAAACCGGATTTTCAAGTTGACATTAAAGAAGCATTTCTTTTATGCCGTATGTCATAGGTAAACAAAGACACTAAAGCTGAAAAAGGCAAAACAAATTTGCAGAAGCTTTGTACAAATTTTTGAATTCATATTCTGCATAAAAATAGTACTTCAATGCAGGCCAATTACCATCACCATCAGTTTTAGAAAACGCACCAATCATATTTGCATCTTCTCTTCTCATTAGGATTTTCTGATTTTCCAAATGTATGTAACACAGACTGATAATATAATAAGCTGACTAAAAATATCTAAAGATTGCAATAAAAATCCAAACCTGCCTTTCTTCTTCAGGGCAAAATGAACTTTTTAAAAATAATAGCCTTCCATAGAGATGATCACTTATCAGCCTAGAAGAAAAATCCTTAATCCGCTATTTCGTCTTACTTTATGCCCTGGATGCTATATTTTGGGAAAAAAAATCCGGTTCGACTTTGTGCCATTCGAAAAACATAGTGAAATAAAGTACTCAGCAAAATCTGCTAAAGCTGTTATATATCTATACTATGCACTGTCCGCATCCAAGCCTCAATTAGATTGCAACTTTTCTGCTTGTGCAGCTGCGAATACTTCTATGCTAAACCGTTTCCACAAACTTCTATCTTGGGCAATATTTAATAGTTTTTGAAGGTCATTGGTTGATTTGAAGGATACAATATCATTAAATGTGAGAGTTTTGTTTGTAACAGCTCGACCAATGTCTTTATCAATCAGTAAAGGTAGTGTTATACGTGGTCTACCTGGAAATTTGGATTTGGTTGATTCTGCGAAATACTGTACCATAGATTTTCTTACAGGTGTGTCACTGTTGAGACTGTTATTAAGTTTTATTGATTTGGGGGTTTCCCCGGAACAAATATTCCAATGATACGAGTATAGAATAGTGTATAAGTGTGAAGTGTTTAACTCGGTAAATTTGACTCACTACTGTCATTGCTGCTTAGTCACATATCACAAATTACAAATCAAAAGATGCATTTTCCTATTTTATAAGGGAGCTCTTGGGATTTATGCTTTCTTTTTGTTTTTCCATAGTGTATTGAATACTCTTTTACATATTCTTTTCATATTTTCGTTTTTTTGATCAAACGTTTCACACATAGTCTCAGTCAAAATAAACAGTGTCCCAGTCTTTAGGAACGGCTTTGAAATAAAAATATCTATGCATATTGTTTCTAGGGAGAGAAGTGGTGTGTGACATTGACAGACATATAATACAGCAACAACTGTATAACGAAGAGGACATAGAACTCAGCAACACAAATACTTGACTTGAGTTATTTGGATTTATATTTATGAAGAGATTTTTTTTGACCAAGTGAGTTTCGAATGTAGAGGAGTGGGGTCAAGAGGGTGTCGTTCCTATGTAGTAAGCACGAAATAGAACTGATGTCCTGCTATCTTGTTAAAAGGCATTAAGTAAGACTGTGATATTACGTAAACTTTGGGAAACTAATGGTACTCTTGTCCCTTCTAAAGACCATGACTCAAATTTTCCTTTTTTCCTGATGAAAATTGGTAACATTTCAAAAAATTAATTGTTAAGTATATGTAAGATATTTTTTCATCCCCAAAACGTATCCGAATATAAATATTTGAAAATAAAAACGGAATACAACAAGATTGTAATCACAGAAATTAGGAAAAACTTATATACAGAACAATGAAATCGTTGTGATTCTGAATTTTGCTGTGATGACATTTACAGGTAAGTTTCCAAAAATATGCGATTAATTATCTCAGCCATAGGATTTTGGTATTATTATTATTATTATTATTATTATTATTATTATTATTTATACAATTAAGCTTACACTCTGGCTGATCTTATTACCCTGCTACTCTTACTAGGCAAGTCAAAACAAACGACCAAGGGCTAGGAAGGGGCCTTCACCTTCTTTACATCTCCAATTCTTTTCTTAGGATTCTGACTATTCCTAGAAAGGCAATTTTTTGCTACCTCTAATATTACATGGAATACCAATCTTCTCAAACCACTTGTCAAATCCTTTTGTTACACTTCCTGGGGTTCCTATTACTACTGGCACTACTTGAACTTTCTTTATTTTGCAAAGTCTTGCTACTTCTCATTTCAAGTCCTGATATTTTTCAACTCTTTCTTTATTCTTTTCCTCTATCCTTCCATCTGCAGGAACTCCAATATCCACATTGATACAACTTCTCTTTTTCTTATCAATTTTGACAATCTCTGGCATCCTAGCCTCTATTACATCATCACACTGTATATTGATATCCCAGAGAAGTTTGACATCATCATTTTCTACAGCCCAATGGACTTTCTTGGCAACATTGTCGTGTCTTCTTTTTACTCTTTTTGTGCAAGCTTTTCACATCCGCTAACTATATGTTGCATTGTCTCTTTTCTCTTCCCACACATTCTACAAGTAGAATTGTTGTCACTTTTATTAATTCTACACTTGATATACTTTGTTCTAAAAGACTGGGCTTGGGCGGCACATACAATAGCCTCTGTTTTACCTTTAAGGTCACTTTTGGATAACCAATACCACATTTTCTCCTTGTCAATATTTTCAGTACAATCTCTGATGAATTGCCCATACATCTCCTTCACCATCCATTTTTGCTTAAGCTCTTCAGCTTTTTGCTTTTCAAATTCTTTGGTAGCAATCGTGCTTTCAGTAACAATCATTCCGGACCAATTCACACCTTTCATGAGATTTTCTTCTGATTTCAAAACGTAATAACCCAAACTATTTTCTTCCCCTCTGACTACATGCTCCACCTTACTCAGCCCTCTTCCACCTTCTCTCCTTTTCATATACAGCTTATCAACATCACTCTTAGGGTGCAATGCACCATAGGTTGTCATCGTTTTCCTAGTCTTTGTGTCTATCCTTTTCAACTCACTTTGTTTCCAATCTATTTTACCAGCGCCATATCTAAAAATCACGACTGCCCATTTGTTGGTTGCTGTTATTCTGTTCGGGCATTAAGTTTTGATTTCAAAATCAATCTAGGTCTCCTTTTGTACTCTTTTATTGTTTTTTCCTTCATCACTTTTTTTTTATTTTGTCAAGTTCTACTACTTCGAGGTAGGTATATCAGTTCTGTTCAATTTCCTTCATAATTTCACCATTAAGGAGTTCTATACCATCACATTTACCTATTTTCCCCCTCTTCAATACTAGCACACCACACTTTCGAATTCCAAATTCCATCCCAATACCTGTGCTGAATGTATGGACAGTCTGCACAAGTGAATCAATCTGTTCGTCACTCTCACCGTACAATTTAAGGTCGTCCATGAAGAGCAGATGATTTACGCTAAATTCTTTCTTTACCCAGTCATAACCTGCCTTCACTTTCTTTAGAACCCAGGACATTGAGATCATACTTACCACAAAGAGTAATGGCTATAAGCTGTACTCTTGAAAAACACCTCTGTTGACTGTTACATCCCCACGATTTTCTCCATTCGACGTTAATGATAGTTTCCACTGGCTCATGCTTTTCTCTAAAAACTTTCTCACATTCTCTGCAATACCAAACATTTCCATGCACTCGATAATCCAGCTATGGGGGACAAAATCAAAATCTTTCTTATAATCCACCCACGCCGTAGCCAAGTTTGTTTGTCTTTTCTTGCAATCTTTTAAGACCGTTTTGTCTATCAACAATTGATTTTTCGTCCCTCTATTCCTACGTCTACAACCTTTTTGTTCTTCTGGCAAAAGGTCTTCCTTATCAAGCGTGCTTATACATTTCTTTAGCTATCACGCCAGTCAATAATTTCCACATATGCAGTAGACAAGTTACTGGGCGATAATTGTCCACTGCATTACCTTTTGCTGGGTCTTTCTGACATAAAACCGTACGACCATAAGTCATCCACGCAGGCAAAATACAAACTCCCGTAACAATCGCATTCAATTGCTCAGTTATTCATTCATGGAGGTTGGTAAGACTTTTAATCCAGAATGTCCGGACAATATCTGTTCCAAGAACTTTCCAAATTGGGAATTTTTCTTACCTGCTTTTTCACTCTGTCTACAGTTATAGCCAATTCATCTTGCAGTTGTTGTTTTTCATTCATATCTTGCTTTAAATCATTTAGCCAATAGGCTTCCTTGTTGTGTTGTTTTTTAACACTCCAAATATCACCCCAAAACTTTCTGCTTTCCTCTGAATCTGGTACATCTGTTGACCTGGAACCACCTCCATTCAACTCGGTATATATCTTTTTCTGATCAACATTAAACATCCTATTCTGTCTAAATTGTGTTATTCTTTGTTCGTATTTTTTGATCTTGGCACTTTTTGCAAGAATCCTTTGTTTAAGTTCTTCAATAACGGTCTTATTTCCTTTTCCTGTTCACCCATACTTTTCCTTTAAATCCCTAAGTTTTCGTTTTTTCTTTGGTCCTAGCTCCCCTTTCGATTGTATATCCAGCAAGTTAATATCATGCTTAAGCCCTTTAATGTCTCCTTCGATTCTACGCTTCCACTTTGGTTCCTTATTTTGCCTGGGTTGAAATTTCTTCAATCTCATCTGTTCAGCAACCCACATACTTGCAGCATTAATCAGATTATTTGATTTTTTTTGTTCTTAGAAACCTGATTGCTGAATTCAATCCCTCAGTTTGAAGGATTGTAGTTCCCCTATCAGCCTTTTTAAAAGGAATGCCATCGCTTGTTCGCTTTTCTACAATGATTTTATTCATTCATCCACAATTTCCTCTAGCCCTTCATTCATATTACCATTATTCATTGCCATATCATATGCATCGTCTATGTCCACTGTCATGCTCCCTTGTTCATAGCTATTCTCCTCAACTTCATTACTCGCCCTTCCATCTATATTAGTTTCGTTCATAACGAAACCCCCCACTTGGGATTCTTTTTTTACTTTTCTTTTTATAATTTCTTGTTCCAGTTCAGACAGCCATCCATTTGTTCTAATGGTTCTTACTTGATCACAAACACGTTGCTCCCTTAACTCGACCAAACCCCTATCTCTCCACTCTCTCAATACTCTTTGCCTATAACCTCTAACAGGTTTCCCATTTTCATCAAACGGTTTCTTCTATAAAAGCATTCCATGACTACCTTTTTCATCCCTTTACTCCACTTCATTCTAGCAGTCGCAGGATAACGACCGTGTCTCCGCTGCTGCGCCGGGGATCATCTGCCGGACGAAGGGCCTTCACTTAAAGTTCCGGTCCCATTAACGTCATTATTTTCATTAATCTAATTTCGCATTTTAACACTCATTAGAGAATTAGTGGATTTCAGGTTGCACAAGCACCAGTGTTTTTATCGAGACACCATCTCTAGAACGGCTACCAACCAAGGCTTAAGATCCAATTCTGATCATGAGATACAGGTACATCTCGCCAGACGTCAATCTGAAATTTACAACTGCGTTTGGTTTATGTTTATTGCGAGTTTTTCTTCTCATAGGACGATTGTCGACCAAGGCTAATGACTTCATCCTTACCCGGTTTATTGTTTTGAGCTTTCCGTCTCATATGAGACAGAATTAACCCCGCCGGATGTCAATCCAGTACTTTAAAGTCTCGGGGTAGGCTAACAGGTGCTACACCTTGCCCAAGGGTGACCTGGAGGTAGTTGTGGCAAAGGATAACCTCATTCGCCCACATCGAAATTCCACAACCGGATGAAGTTTAATGTCAATACCCAGGACGAATTGTTATTATTATTATTATGATGATGATTATGTACTGTACTTTCTGCGTAGTTTATTACATCCTTTAGAGCCGGGTCTAAACAATGGTCCTAAGGAGCTAGACGGTAGCTATTGGTTTCTACCTTATTAAGAGTACTCTCCGTACTATGTGTGCTGTTCCAAGGAGGGCTATCATCTGGATTTCTTGGATGTTAATTATACCAGGGATTTTGTCGGTGTATTTTTCAAATATTTCTTTACAAACCCCAAAGCTCCAATGGCCACTGGTAAAGTTGTGGTCTTTGAGCCCTACATCCTGTTGATTTTAATCTCTAGGTCTTTGTTCTTTGACAGCTTTTCTGTTACTTTGACAGAGGTGTTCCCTTCAGATGATATGCCAATGTCTATAAGGATGCATTCTTTGTTTGTCTTGTTCTTAATGACGATATCTGGCCTATTCGCTTTGATCTCTCTGTCGGCATGTATGGGCATGTCCCATAGCATTGTTTTTCGTCGTTCTCTGTGACTGTGTTGGGCTGATGTTCGTACCATTTGTCAGCTGTCTTCATTTTGTATTCCCTGCTGATCTTTCAATATAAGTAAGCTGCCGCTTTGTTATTTCGTTCGGTGTACTCATTATTTGCTAGCACTGGGCAGTCCGAAACGATGTTTTCAATGGTCTTCTCATAATTTACACAAATCCTACACTGTGGGCCTGTTCCATCCTTGATGATCGGATGGTGGTAGGATCTTGTGGCCAAACACTGGTCTTATGCAGCAATGATTAGGCCTTCATTATCAGCTTTTAGTAAGATTGATTTAAGCCACTTGTAGGTCTTTTTTTGGTCTACATCTCCCTCTTTGATTCTGTTAGGGTACTTTCCATGCATTGCCTTTTCTTCCCAGAACTTTTGCATTTGTAGACCGTGGTATTCTGCTTCCGGTTTGACTTTTGAACGCTTATTGTCTTGAATGTCTTGGACCCTAATTTACTTGCAACCTATACACTTGCGGCTCTTATCAAATTATTTGTTTCAGTAATGTTTTTAGTCTTTATGTACATGGTAGCTTCATTAAACTTCTCGGTTTCTTTGTTAAGGGATTTCTTATCGACCTTTTTGAAGGATATGCCATCAAAATCTTTTCCTTCTCTCAGAATTTCTTTGAGCTCATCTATAATTTGTTTTTATTCCTGATTTATGTCGTTTTCCTCTTCTTCTCCCATCTCTATCTCATTTGTTTGGGTAATTGTTTCATTCCTAAATCAATTTCACTCCCACCCTCATCTATGGCTCTCTCTCTCTCTCTCTCTCTCTCTCTCTCTCTCTCTCTCTCTCTCTCTCTCTCTCTCCCTCTCTCTTTTTATCTCACCCTATAATCTCCCTCCTCTTTTTTTTGTTTTTTTTTTTTTCTACTCCCTTTTTTTTCTTTTATTGCTTTATCTTCAGTGCCTATA
>RDPX01000047.1:2596585-2607673 GCA_003991215.1 Morbakka virulenta | reverse complement strand
TCTGTCTCTGTTTCTGTCTCTTTCTGTCTCTGTCTCTGTCCCTGTCTGTCCCTGTCTGTCTCTGTCTGTCTGTCTGCCTCTGTCTGCCTCTCTCTCTCTCTCTCTCTCTCTCTCTCTCTCTCTCTCTCTCTCTCTCTCTCTTTCTCTCTCTCTCTCTCTTATCTATAAACGTCTTTTTTTGGTGTCAACTTATCTTTTTATCTTTACAGTGATAGTTTTACGTAATTTAAATATAAAATACATGATCTTAGTAGAAACTGACCCTCTCAGTAAACCTTAAACCATTTACAAAACAAGCCTCATTTTTCCTGTTATACATCCGATTGACATCAATAGGAAACTAAACTAACGTATCAGTGGATTCAAAGTTACACTCCACTCGTACTCCTTACAGCACCAATAGGGTTTCCGTAGTCTCGTAAATCGGAAGCAAAACAGGGACAATAAGGTTCATGTTGTTCCTGGCAAACTAATAGAAACCAAAAGGAAATTTTATATCTCTTTCTAGACCTACTGATAACTTCACTGGTATACACTGAGAAACAGTTGTAAACTGGCAAACAGCTGGGTCATTTTTAACTCCTTAAATCCCATGTGTGACAGACTTTATGAAAAATTTTTTGACAGGTGTTGCAATTGTTGTAAAACCACACTTACAGAACAACACACGCAGTCAAGATATATTCCTAGTGAAAAAGAAATTTATGGAGGCTTAAGGTTTATTTAATTTCCCTAGTGGGGGAAGGCTACTCCAAATTATATTATATTCCTTTTGTGTCAAAAGTCCGTTTTTAACTCCATTATAATTAACTGTATTGCAGAAAGCCGCTCTATAGTTATCAATTATAAGGTCAAATGTCAAAGGCCAGTAGGAGTTTCAATATTCCCTTGTGAAAAAAAAACAAAAACGAAAATAAACAACAACCACGACTTATTGATATGAATATAGCATGTGAAAATAATCTTTGCAAATATTGTATTACATAGTCAAGATTTCTGTTGAATGACGCTAACTTTTTATCATTAGAGCCTATTATTTGGCTTTTACGACACTTTCTTCATTTTTTAATATTCTGTACATGTAAGTGTACAGAGATTTCAACATTTTTATGACAACAATAACGTTTCGTGGCACCAAAGAGGTTTCTTTCTTCTTATCCTATTCCTTTCAGACTTATCCATGGAAAACTAAAACGGTGGATAAAAATATCGGTTCAAAATAATTGTGAACGTAAGAAATCTATTGACCTTTCATGCGACTCTTTTTCTCCGAGTAAATGTTGCTATTGTAAACTAGTTGATGGTTTTGTTATTGTGTTGAATTAATAATTTAAAATATTTTGAAATGTTTACAAAGCAATCAGCAGCTGAAGAGTATTTATTGCTGTTATAAACAGAACCTATAGTCCTTACAAAGCTTCGTCTTAAGCAATGCAGAATTAGATCATTTGATATCACTCTCTACCCCTTTACAATTGAAAGTGTAATAAAGACAAATGGCATATACTGGAACTTTGGGTGCCAACAAAGGTCAACCGCCACGTGGTGGCTCCTGGATGCTGATCAGAAAGGTTCTCCTGAGTGGTCAGTAATAAATGGCCTTGACTTCCAAATTGTTCTTCCGTGCCATCGAAGAAATCGATCTCGTTATGCCTGTGATTTCCACTTTGGTTTGTCGTCGACTTGGAGAAGGTTTTTGGATGCTGTTCCCCTCCCCCCTTGTGTAACTGAAAGCTGATCGTTTCTAGTTTCTTTATAAACCAATCTACCTTGCTTATGAGTTGCTGGTACTCTTCAGTGCCACCTTGCTAGCATGTAAAGGTGGTACCCAGGCGAAATTCTGGGAAAACTTGAGTAGCAGGATTAACAATTGTTGGCTCTATTTCACAAATGAAAAACCAGCCAGGAAATGTGTGTCTGACACTCCTGTAGTCCGGAGAGATATTCCCGATGCATCCTACGTACTTGGTCACAGATACATATTGTAGAGGCATTACTGTGGGTTCTGGATATTCACTTGTTTGTCGGTGAGGGGAGGTTGCTTTCTAGTTTCATGAAGCCGGATCAAGCTCATCTGGATGGTCTTTAACTCTGCCTCGAGCAACGTACACAATAACTGGGTTTCTTAATAAATCAGAATTTAAAACTGTTTCGTACCAAAGTTACCAAAGTATGATGAAAAAGAATGCAGATTAACTATGTTATTTTTCAAGAACATCGAAAACTTACCCTTATTCCTAGTTGCAGTGTTTCGTAGCGACATGTAAATATATTTACGTTTGATATTAATTTTATATAGAATAAACAGAGTAGCATAGAGTAAATTGGAATAAACGTGCTAGACCACGAACTTCAATATATACAAAACCGACTCACCATTACTGTGATAAGTACTCAGCCACTGCAAACATTCCATGGTGAAGGAATGCGATTTCAATCAGAAGGCGTAATCAGACCGTGGGAATGTCGAATAAATTGGCAGCAGTAAGACACTATGTATCCCTTCAGGGAAAGTTTATCTGAGTCACATTTTAGGATAAAAAATATATTCTATCCATTCGTATATCTTTCATTATTTGTCATTTCGAAATTTGGCAAAACTATGGAATTATATGTCTAACAACCAGATATGCCTGGCGTAGAGGAGTTAAAATACTTATTTGTTTTCATTAAAAAAGCCCTGTATCAATTTGATACAGTACGATGTTTTATTATGCGAAACAAATAAACTCGGCACAGAAAAACAAGTTTTGAAACTTGTTTTTCTGCGTCACACATATTCCCAGTTTTCCTCATAAAGTTAAATCTAAACAAACACAATAATTCTCGTACTCTGGAGCGTCTAATAAAAAACTACCCATGATAAAATCTGCGTTCATTCTCCTGTACCCCTGCTACTGCAATTAAATAATCGTGTTACTCTGAGCTCAATAGTGTAAATACAGGCATAGATAAAGTTGACATTACTTTAGCTATAATGATATGTCTTTTGATATGGGTGGGATGCTTTTCACGAAAACATCTTTTTTTCCACAGCAGCTATGAAGTGCGGCCTAAGTGGAAAAGAACGTATCCTACTGACTGATAACCTTGCCCACTGCATATTCTTGACGTATTAAGGTATCATAAAAGCATGCTGCTTGCTCAGACCTTCAGTTCATGTTTTTTTTAAAACAATCGTGAGGCAATCGAAGTAACTCTGCCAGCCTGGCAACTTGAGTAACCTAACTCTGCCCGCATTGCAAGCAATTGAACAACCTACCACCTAAAAAAATCTGACAGCTGCCTCAGTATTTTCTTTATTAATTTCAGTCTTAAAAAGTGCTAAGTGGCAACAATGGTGAGAATGAGGAGTGCCAATGAAATTGTTGTTTGGGTAGTTGATTTTTGGGCGTATTAAAAGGGTGTTGCAGACAAACGAGGAGCTTTTACTGACGTGTCGTTTTTGTTGACATATTTCGTCGATCGTAGGTAGCGGTAGAAAATTGTGCTGTGCTGGCTCAATATCTTAGTTTACTGAGTAATCGTATTATTGCTGGTAAAGCCATAAGTGCCTTTGAGTTGAAGCAGTGGACATCAGGATAGTTACCAATTTCTACGTTGGGAAACGTTTAGTCACTCAGTTCTTGTACATAATTTTCTTTTCGGACATTTTAGAATGAAGGGGTCTTTCTCGATCTAAAGAAGCGCTTGTCTTTGAAAGCTCGTAGAAAGCTACATAAATTTACATGCTAATCTATCTCTACAAGGCTGTGCTGGCGTGTTTGCTGAAAGTTTGAGGCAGTCCAATAGGGTACAAGGGATTGCAGTAACCAATTATGCCCTTGTAAAAGTAGATTGGGCAGCAAGTGTTTGTCGGAAATCAACAGACAAAAACACAAAGCAATCTTTAGCTAAGAAGTCAGACGATTTGATTTTACATTTAATTTTTTCTGACCGTTTCTTACTTTGGCACATAGTGCAGCATAGGCTTGTAAATATTTCAAATACGTTAGATCGATTTTTCTTCTATTAAGTTTTAAAATGTTGCAATCATGTCCACTGAAAAGTTTAATGGTACCGCTATATCGATTTATAAACTTATCTGTAAACCGAAAGTCGCGCTGTCTCAGAATATTTTAAGCCTACCAAAAGGCAATGCAAGTTGTAGAGATAAAAGATTTGTCAGAAAATTGTCCTAAATTTGTTTCCGTGCTCTCATTTACTTAATTGACCGTGATTTTAACGTTGACAGTTACCAATTTTGTGATAGTAATCTAATTGCATTCTAGTAATGTACTTTTATAATTTATAATATAAATTGAATTACTCATGTTTTTAAAAAGCGTTTGTTAATTTGAAGAAAAGGTAGCACTGTTTACAAACGTAGTGTACGGAGAGTGCATTATAGATACAGTAACCGACCTGGAAAATGCGATTTGGTAAATGGTGTAAACAACAGGTTTCAGTTTCGATGCAGTCTTTTCAGTGCTCCTAATTTATCAATTAATAAAGTGTTTCTAGATAGTTAATTCCAAGTTAATCTAGCTATAATGCCTGATGCCATTATTCATATTGCAGTTAACCCTCGACAAATGAAACCAAGGATATGTAAGTTCTTTTTTAATTTAATCAGATTTCTTAGCCCATAGGATTTGCTTATTAATTCATGTATTATTTCTTGTTTAATTGAAATTCTGGACAACCGCAACTCTTGTTTTGTTAACCAAAAAAGTTTCATATCTCCAGATTTGATTAGAAGATTGTCAATTTGAATTCATTCTTTTATTCTCTCGATATAAAATCTTCCTTCTGATTTCAAGGACTGCAGCGAATAGAGATTCTCAAATATATATTAAAATGGTTATACTTTGACAATTTTTATTAAATGATTAATGAGAAGCTTGTAAAAATACTACATTTAGTTCATACGAAGCACAATGATTGATTCTATTAGACATATCTTTCTGTGGATTCCTTATATAGTTACTAATAGTTTTACTGTCTTTTTGAGTGAGCTTATTAACTCAAATGGCGAAGGAGTGGAGTTAGTTTACTAGGACTACAATTCTTTAGCAGTTTTCTGGGTTTTCGTACATATTTGTAAAAATTAATATTTGAATGTTGACAGGAAGAAAAAAAATCCTTAAAATTGCTTTTAAAATGTGGAAACGTGCTTCTACCAGTTGTGTAGCCACTTCAAATATGCAAAAGTATTCCTATCAGCATCACATTTAAGAACAGGGTGGACAATAATAATCTTCTTTCTTTCCATTTCAAAAAGTTAATAGACGAAAACAGCTGTAATTATATCACTACTTATCATGATTTGCTTGTTTATTGGGTTACTGTGAACCTGTAGCTTACCAAAGTGCAATAAATGGGTCAGAACGTTGTCTGGATGTCTTGATTGATTCCTTGTGTAATCATCTTGATTAGACTTTGGAGACTAAAGTTTTTCTACTGCGGTTTGTGTCTGGTAATTCTTTTCCATAACAGTAGTTAAATATTCCCTCTTAACAAACTAAGTATCATAATTTATATATTTAAGCTTCCACTAAATATGGATGACTCTCTCTGCTGGCATTAATTCTACGTTTTGCTTCTTACGTGCTCTGACCCTGTACAATCTATCCGTTCTAATGTTTTATTTTTCTGCGGCCAGCTATCCATTTATCGCTACCAAACTGGGGGCACGTATATCAAACCATACCGCTCTTGCTGGAGCACAACCTCCGCTCCTGCTGGAGGCAGCCGACAACGTATAACGGCTGAATCCACCTTGGTGTTCGTACGAGCCCAAACACCTTCTATTGGATATAAAATTAAAATGTTTTAAATATATAATTGTTGACAATTTCTTTGTGATTTCTAAGTTGAGAGGTGTTTGTTATTCTGCAATGAAGAGAGTTGAGAAGAGAAATGCAATAAACAGAAAGCAAAAACTAACGTTCAGTGATAAAAGAAAAAAACCATAAATATGCTATTCCTTGTGGAGAAAAGAAAAGAAAAACAACATCAAAATTTTTTCTATTTCAAGATGATATTTCTCCTTTCACAGAATTCATATTTACTTATTAATAAAATATGAAAAGGAAAATCAGTAAAAATGTGTCACTAAATTTAGTTACCATGGATTTTCTTAGCTGGGATTTTCAAGAACCAGAATGAACTTTATACAACTAGGTTTATTATAATTAAAAAGATGGTTTGTAGGCTGCAGCAAAAAGGTATCTTCTCCAGCAGACAGAACATCAGACAATTATGCGAACTCTCGAAATTAGAGCTCAAAAAATAATTTTGTATTTGTTATTTTATTCTTGCTTAATCCTGACAAGACTAAACGTGACCACTTCTCTAGATGCAGGAAACAAAAAGAGAACCTAAAAAGGCCAAAGAAGATTACGATTTACAAAGGATTTAAATGATGAAAGATCAAACTAATCCTGTAAGGAAGAGAACAGAGGAGACTTAAAAAGTTTTGTTGTACAACAGAAGAAGATTCTAGAATAGGAATACATTTTGAAAACTCGTCACAAGACAATATTGGGATTAGCACTTGAACGAAGACATGTAGGTCGCTTGAAAACAATTTTTATAGAACTACTTCTAGAATAAAGAGATAGATCCAAAATCACAATGATAAGAAGGTAGTAGTAGTTTAACACCAGAGAATGAGACGACGATGTATTAAATATGACAATGGATACAATGAAATAGGCTGAGAAAGCAGGCAGGAGCTCCAGCCCAGAAGATGTCAGTAATACTCTAAAAAAGCCCGGACCAGTGTGTTATACAAATAAAGTATGCCAATAAACGATAAGTGTTACAAAACTTAAATTAGCTATTAGAATTACTTTATTTTGGTCGATAGCTATTTTGCTGGCACTCAACTAGACAAAAGGCGCCAGAATGAGAAAGCTAAAAGGACGTGTGTTTATTAATTTAATACCGAAAACAAAAAGGAGATCGACAAAGCTCTCCACTTTTTTGTGTGATAAGCTGAGAAAAGCCCGTCACATTTGGTGCCTGGCTGTATAAAACAATTATAAATTATTACACCAAAATCTTCTTAATATAATGTTCTGGCGATAATGAAATCGTCTTATATAACACATTGACCTTTCAAATGTGACTTGGGAAGGAACAATCCGATGTGCTGTTTAGGAGATGTCGGAATGTACTTCATTTAAAACTGAAAAATACGTGTGATGGCACTTTGGGAAACAGAGCCTTGAGATAATTTTAATATAGGCTAGCAGAATGTTCAAGTACTCACCAGGAAACTGATCATTTGATAGCACCCTCGACTATTCATCGCTATAACATACTTCAAATGAAACACAACACATTCTACATACAGAGAAGAATATTGCCCACCTGCACCTCTGAGAAGACATAAAACGTTAAGTAGTTGTCTTTATTCTAGTTTCAACTTATCTAAATCCAGCTTAATATCCTTTCATTTAACCTCTGATCTCACAATGGCTGCATGTGTCTGGTTAAGCAATGGCTCACGTCTCTTTAAGGCAGTGCACGATCTCAACCTCTAAGGTAGACAGTATCAAAATTTTTGTTCTTGCGTCTTCCAGACTTCATTACAAACCATAAGAAATGACGTTATATCACTGACCTCTGTCAACCTAAATGCCAAATTTGCAAGTAATATAGTTGACCACTACTTTTAGTTCCATACATTTATGGCGATACAATCTTCTCAATTAAATACTTGTTGGCTTTCACCTCCAAAATAATCTTCCTCCTCTACTGACTATATTTAATAGAGATACTACAAATTAGCTTAAATTAGCGTTTATCGTGGGTTGCTCATGTATACTCCCTAATCTAAAAAGCTTCAGAAACCAGCTAACAATTCAGCTAACAATCGGTGATTTAGTTTTACTTTTGTCGACAAAGACCATTGGCTTCTTGTAGCTAACCAAAAGGTAACACTCAATGAATAAAGTATCTACATAAACAAACAATTTAGTTGAATGATAATACATTGAGAAGGTACGGTACTACCATGCTATCACAGTCAAAAACTCTCCCCCATTTTATGGGGAAAAGTTTCTTGGTAATGTTCCTACAGCTATTCAGGAAGGTATCGTTGTTCTCTGTATCATTTGGTCAAAAACTCATGTGAACTCATACGAATAAACAAGTCTGGTGAAACGATTATTTGAATTAAGCGGCAATATAAACAAGAAGGTTTGCAGAAATACAAACTTTGTAATCGGACAGCTCTTTTGGGCCAGCATTTACTCCTAACGCCAAGGACAACGATAAAACTCTTTTGAATCTATCTAATAGAGATGCAAATGCTGATTTACCTAAGCTACTGAATCTGTAGACGGAAAACCCCCACAGCGACTAACAGTGACTCAATAGCTACTTTTGCCATCCTACCTGACTTCTATAAAACAAGAGCTGCTCTTCAAACTTAATTATTATAAAGGGCAGCTGAATGTACAAAAAATCTCTTCTGAATCATTAAAAATGTAAATGATAATCTGGTAATCATGGAGGTCATCCATGAAAATGTGGTCTGCGAGTTTTAATCAGCATGTCATGTCTTTCCTATCCTCAATGACCAAATCTATCAATATTATTTTTTTGAATAAATTTGACTGGGATTTATATACCACCAACACTTTTCTAGCTATGATCACCCATACTACTAAGATAAATCTGTGAATCTTCCAGTTATCCGTTAATGGTAAAGCTTAAGTTACTTACTGTCTATGACTTTGTTAAAAGCAAGTTTTTACAGAGATTATTTATGATGTAAAATGACAAGCAGATGTCTAAGGAATTGTATATAAGGAACTTTATCCAACTTTCGTAGCCTCTGAAAAGGTTTTTTTTACCCCAATTCACAGCTTGTTCCGTTCTGTATGTGGACAGGGCGAATGGCATCAACGCGTGTTAGGCATTTTAATGCCAAATATCAGTGGCTTTACGTCAAGCGATGTTTGTTCCGATAACAAAAATATGCTTTTATTAAAAATCCAGAATAAAGTTAAACAGAGAATAAAGCTCCAATGCAATATCTCTGAGATACACGACCTGATTATAGATCCAGGCAAAATAAATGCATGACTATCTAAATACGCATCAAACCATCAGTAAATCCTAATAATGATAGATCAATTAGTTTTTAGCTTATTATAAGTCTTTCGGTCTGATATCGTTGTCGGTGTGTCTCTTCCTTCGCTTTCAAACAGTATGAAACTTTTAAAACCCTTTCAAATAGCTGAGATGTGTCTCTTTTTCACAAGAACACTAATAACCAACGCAGTCAGTAGCTTTTTTTCTTTCAATTCCAATTTCCTCCAAAGAGCTGCCGAGCAAGAAGAAGTAAAAGGCACAAAAGACTCAAATGCTAAAGGAAAGATCGAGTACAGAGAGTTGTGTGAGACCATCAAAAAGAAAATGAGGGAGGACATCACACAACACCATGAATGTGGAGGCGAATAAAAGCGGGAAATGAGTTCAAAACGCTAACGGCAAATAAGCCTACAGGATTCTAATACCATCGTTGAAAAAACAAGACGGGACTATTATCACAAACAAAAAGAAATAATTGAGTGGTGCACAGAGTTTTATGAAACTCTCTACAAAAGAGATAACAGCATTTATAGAGGTCATACTCATTAATTTATATAGCTTTTCGGATGGTAAAGAAACTGTAGCCGTTTCTCAAAGAAAATTTATTACAGAACAAACACAGCTTTCTTTGATACAACGTTTTTCAAAATGGTACACTTACAGACATTTATCAGTAAGCTTAATTTTGCTCGAGACGACAAGACTATAAAAAGTGAATTGCCCTCAATCGTTTCTATGGATGTTATCAATGTTGCAAAGTTGATTATGTTTATCAAGGATACACAATCGTTATTCTCCATTTCTCTTTTAATACATTCCCACAACATAAATGTCAAGACGCCATGTGGCATTTTATCTGAAAAGGAATTTTAGGCAAGGTATTTATTTTTGCTATCCAATTTTAAACAAACTAAATAAATATTTCTGCTGTTTTTTACATTCTTCTCAGCCGTATTTAAGCTAGTAATTTGCGTAAAATAAAATGACATTTTGCCTGATATTAAAATATTTTCTTTTAATTCCCAAGCCGTGTCCCATAATAACTGTATCTAACTACTACACTCATGAAAGTGCAGGCTGGTGTTAGGGGAGAAAGGGGAAGTTCTGTTATTAACACAAGATATTCCACCAGCTTTCATTTGAAGTTCCTGAGCAGCATTGGAAGAGTGATCGATATTTGTCAAGGAAATATTACATTTACAGTTAAAGTCAGAGGTATATCTCCAACATTAAAATATTGTGCCCCAAGTCTCATCTTAGATGTTGGAATATAACTTTGATTTTGCACTGCTTTTTATGTAGTAGATTAAGGAAGATATGTCGGCTTTATGGATCAGTCAGTCAAAACAGCAAATGTGAAAAAACAAATCACAGAGAATACAATCGATATATCATAAATTAGAATAAAAGGTGCTGTCATATGGCAATCTAATAGTTGCTATAGCAAAAGATTTTAATAAAATTGAGATGTGAATTCAATTTATTGACACTAAAAACAGCCAAGTAAATGAAAACGTTTTGAAACAGAAAAACATTACCAACAGCAGTGCACTTTCGATTTTTCCAATACTCCAACAATGTAGTTTAGTTTATCTAAGTAGAGTAGAGGCACAAGATACTGCATCACTTTTTTTGAGGAGCTCAGCTAGCCCTCTGATTGGTTAATAGAACAATGGGGAAGTTGAACAATGGGGAAGTTGAACAATGGGTTTTCAGGGACGGTTCCCAGACCTCTGGACCGCGTTCTACCAGGCAGGTGTTAATGTAAACAAATAAGAAGAACACAATAGATTGAGAAAAGAAAGGACAAATAATATCTTGATGTGTTTTTTATACTTTCATGATATAGTTAATAATCTGTTGTTTTGTTTTGTTTTTTTTGTTTTGTGTTGTTGTTTTTAATGCGTTATTTGTCGGTTATATGAATAAAGATTAAAAACATGGTGTTATTGTTATTTATGAATAATACAAGTGACGTTGTTTATCAATTCTAGACGT